>JBBPLP010000142.1:0-44660 GCA_038089875.1 Fistulinella prunicolor
GACGGTACCTCGCTTTCACCGATTTCGGATCGGCGAACAGCGCTTTGTCGGCTGCTTCATGCGCGTCGACGAACCTTTTGACAGGACATGCGAACGCAGTCAGTCTTGTGCTGCATATACTGTGCTACGTACAACAGACAAGGAACACAAGGATCCATGACTCACCTTCCAAGATGGTGGTATGCAGCGGCCAGGTTCGTCAACAAGACGGGCTTGATGGCGTCCCCATGCACTTGAATAGCTTGTTGATATCGATCAACAGCGCGCTCATAGTTGCCGTTGCGAAAAAAGATGTTTCCCTAACGCGCGGGGCATCAGATTCGGTGTTGAGAATAACTTGAAATCAATGAAAGGAGTTGACTAACCTCCTCTTTGAATGCCTCCGACTTTTGTCTTCGTTCTGCAGCCTTGGCAGCGCGCTGGGCTTGCCTTGCGCCCAATTTGTCCTGTAGGGTGAGGTGTGAGGCGTCATGCTCAGGGTGATCCCGCGAAAAGGCAGGGCTACTGTGGTGCTGACTCATGGTGAACAAAGATCAAGCCAGGTAATGGAACAAATGTTATTTATGTATGCGCGAGAGCATTTACATTAGTACTTTCCAGGTGCGACCAAACAACCAAAGGAAGCAAAAGGACGACCAAGACTCTGCCTGTGCAACACTTGGAGCTCGAAAGTCCGCGTCAGTCAGATCGCGCGTGATATTGTGCCCCTCTGGCCCACATATTGTTGACATGTTTGTACATACTGAAGATGTCATACCTCATCCCCACAGCTAGTGAAGCATCTTGTGGGGATTTGGACACGGGATGGTTCTGTGCGACCCCAGAAAAGAGTCCGTTTGCTAGAGAGGTAAACCTGAGCTGTCACCTTGTCTGCAACACCCAATGGACATCCCTCTCCTGGTTTAGAGTTCCGTACAGTATGGTGGTGTGCCGGTTCCCAGCCTGTGACAGCTCCTATCAGGGGCTGCAACCGCTATTCCGATCGCTGTCATTCCAGGGTTACTGAGGTGAACAGCCCAGCAACGATGAAAGGGAGCTGGCTATAGAGCAGCTGTTGTTCCCGGCATGACCCAATGGTGGGTGGTGTGCATTTGGCATAAGGTGAGGGAGGATGTGGAAGCCCGCAAGAGGTGTGCTCCACGGACTAACCGAGCACACAGGCCTCTTTCGATGCGGATGCTGGAAGGATAACACGGCCCTCCAGGTTGGTACATGTGAACGAGAAAGAGAAAGAGAAACGGTCCAACTAGCTAGACTGCACCCAACTCCTCGAAAAACTCCGCTACTCCGCTCCAGGCATCTACTACGGATTACTAACACTGGCACGCCGTGTGGTATCAGATCTACTATCTATCCTGTTGCGTCCAGAATCAACCGATCGTGGCGCCTCGAAGTCTTCCCTCGTCAGTAGATGCCCTTGAAGGATTTGACCCATGTGCGTCCGTGTAAACGGTCGCCCTCTGCTCCGTATCGATAGTAGCACCATGACCGAAGGCAGTGGTGACCCCGAGAACCTCATTTCAGTCTCTTCTATGCCACCAGGAATATCGAACAGATTCCACCGCACTCCTGTGTCGTTTTGTAACTCTTTCGTAGGCACCCCAAGGAAGCGGCACAGCCGGAGGTACGAGTTATAGTCTCTGAGATAAAGCTGCCCAGCGAACACGTTCAACTGGTCGATAAGATCCCAGGGAGGTGTCCAGTCGAAAGGTAGGGGAGGGATAGTATAGAGGCGAAGATCATCCGATGGTTTCATCCGCTGGGACGTGCGGGGTGCGTATACGTGAAGGTGCACATGGTCGCTTTCTCTGATATTGGGAAGCAAGCGGTCCGCTTCGAATGGACTCAGTAGAACGAGTAGTGGATCACGGTCCTGTAAGTTACGCGTGAGAATCCACTGGACAGGTCGGAGATATTGATCAATGGTCCCCTGAGTGGACTCGGGCTTGATCGTATTGCAGAAGTCCGCTGTCGCCAGGATGAATGGGCTCCAGACGTTTGCATCGTCAGTGGCTGCAGAGCTCCTTTCCAGAGTTGTGAAGATGGGACGAAAAGCACCATTCATGTTTAGTGGAATATGGCCCGTCTTTACGAATTTGACGACGTCCGGGTGAAGATAATTTTCTGTTGGCTTTGCAGTGGGTGGTAGTTCCACTTCTCGCTCACGCTGCTGCTCACGGCTAACCTCCCGTTCCTGTTCTTCCGCCATCTGTGCATTGGGAAGTGACAAAACCCCAAGGGTTTTGCACCGTTGTCGAATCTCTGGGTCTAGCCGAAATAAGGAATACGACGAGTTTTTGGCTGCAGACGGCGCATAGAGGTCGGATAATGATTTAAGTTCTGGCTGCAGCCATGCATCTGCCAACTCCTCTCGTGAAAGCTTCTTGTTGGTGAACTCGGACCAAGCATTATATCTGGCTTTATGATCCATTCCTTGTTGTGCCCAGTAGGGAGCCCGCTGCTGAATATCTGTCCAGGTCTCGTTTATTGCCCAGCTCAAGATGTCGACGGAAGTGATTGGGGTGTTCGGGTCCTTTTTACCGGAAACAGCACGGATGCTCCGATCCACCTCGGGTGGCGCAAAAAACATGACCGAGTGACCTTGTCCTAGTTTACGCATTCGCATACAACCTGAAATCTAGACTGTGAGACTGAGGATTGTAAACGACAGGGCTTAAACGAGCCTTGGACTAGACGATCTTTTGTGACTTTGGGCCCAAGGGTGACAGCTGCTCGTGACCCGATAGGTAGCTTGATATCGGTACCCCTTGTGTGTGCATGATCTAGATATACGACGCAACGATCTAGCTGCTGAGACAGCGAGGACGATATAAATGGAACAGTGAGACCGTTTCGCATGAGCACCATCAACTTATCATTCTCGTTGAAATAAATGGCCCCCGCTGCATCTTGGATGATGTCTAGCCATGCTTTGGCTACTTGCAGATTGGACAAATCGAGGATCTGTGCACCGATGTCCAGTAGGACGCGAATTCGAGGTTGTTGCACAGCTACCATTCTGAGGAATCCGATCGTTGTTCGACCTTGACCTCTCTCGAGGGTTACTGCATAAGAATCGCTTTCGGGCTGAAGAAGATACATGAGGGCTCTGGCATTAGTCCCTTGTTGGTGGTCGAGGTCGTGCTGAGCAATAGACATCGGCAATAGCCAGCGGCCGTCGTTCGTACCCGAAAATCCTGATAGTATTCAATTCAGCAATCAGCTTTAATATCATGTCAGGATGCACATCTGGACAACCCACCGGTTATAAGCCTTTCCCGTTTCTCTGCCAAATCCCAGCTGGATGCGGAAAGCTTCCAAGGGTATTCTTTCATTTCCTGCGGGAACACAACTCGCGAAAGGTAGAAATCTATTGCTGCTTGATTCCGTGTGAAAAGTGGAAATACGACCTTGTCCCACTGCTCCGATGACTTCAGGTTCATCTCGCAGAGTGTCTGAAGCGAGTCTGGTAAGGTCATATTGTCGTATTCCTTGACCCAAAGTGCATAATCTGTGGTTGGGTCATCCTCATCTAGCAGCATTTCGAAAGAAACTCTGAGCTGTTTCTTGTCGAGGCCGGCATAGTAGTAAGACAAGCATGTAAGAATGATGGCAATGTCTGGATGTCCAAAATGAGTATTTGGAGCCGGTACATCCTTGGCCCAATACGGGACAGCAAGCATGGTGGGGACCAGGGAATCATCGTGCGGGAAGACTTGAAGGCCATAGTCAACACGCCATCTCCGCTCTGCGAGAGCAAATAAAAGCATATTGGAGGACAAGAGACCACGGAGGAGCAGTAGTCCGCTCCATACTTGTTGAGAACACGTGTTAGCGTATTCTTCAACCCTTTTGGCCGTCTCGGGAACTTGGAGGATATCCTCTTCAGATATAAAGCTCCGAATTGCGTCATGTAATGCCGGAGAGAAGCCTTGGAACTTGAAATTAGGAAGTTGACCAGCCATCACGTCTTCCACGATCAATGATACTATGTATTGACCGACCTCGGAGGGTCGTAGGATGTGAATGTATGGAAACGATCCAGGGGGGCCGCACTGACACTCTACGAGGTCAGGGGCATATCTTGAAAGGGAGTGTATATGGTTCTTTACAAGACGGAGGACCTGCTGAGTGATTGTCCATCTGTCGGAGTATCCGTCTGTGTGTTGTTGGAGGCCAACTGTGTAAATCAATCGAAACCGGGGATGAAGGATCTCGTCGCTCTCATCCAAGATATCTCGAGCATGAGAATGAAAGTACTTCTGAAGTTTCAAGCACTTGGATGCGCTATCCGGAGCACCATCAGAATTCCCACTGTGTTCATCATGGTAGTCAGCCTGAATGGCGATTGAAGGGTCTGGAGACCGAGTCAACCATCGGAAAATATCACCCATAAGGCTGCCTTCCGGCTGGTAGTCAACTGTCAGCTTCACTAGCGATTATAGATGCAGTTCTAATGCTCACTAGCTTCAGCGATAGAGCTGTTGATATGTGCGTGTGAATTATTTTCCGATAGTTGGGTACCGCCCCGGCCGCTGGTTCACATTTGCCTATCTGCTCCTCAACACTCATCAACTTGAGCGACGCAACGTGCTCGGGCTGGATAAGTACAATTCCACGCTTTTCCATGCAATGATGTGTGATATTTTGCAGATCTTTAACGGACAAATGGATTTCGGTTGGAAACGTCCCGTTATTGCCGTAGGATTTAGTGGGACGAGAGAAGGGAAGGAAGTATATCGGCCTGTTAACGAGCCCGCCGAGGCGAGAAACCAGTGATTCGAACATTTGGGCAGCCAACGCTTTGGGCACAATGATGCGGGCGAACTGTTCTCCATCAGCGAGAACGGCGGCGGCAATCGGGATTATAACGGATGATTTCCCTTCCCCAGTCTCGACCTGCAGCACGGTGTTTTTGCCAGATTGTGGGGATATCATCGCCATCGCTATTTCTGCCTGAGCCCGACGAATCAGAAAGTTCCCCTGAATCTGTCACCCATAAGGACCATGTCAGTATAGATAGGAATCCAATCACAAGAAACACACCTGGATTAAAAGCCAGTCGGAGTAAACTCCAGGATCCCATCCATCACATACCTCGTTCTCTAACTCCTTGGAAAACTCTTCTTCGAGACCATCCAGGACAAATCGGAGCAATCTCCGAGCACGTTGAAGGTCCAAAAGCAGTAGGGCTAACGATACCAAGCATTTCTTCCACTCTCGGTTGAGATCTATCTGTGAGGTCGATGCAATACACCGCAAGAGGACGTCTGCTGTGATTGGGGGCCATAGACCAAATTGAGCGAGCGCTCGTTGATGTTTGTCGATTGTAGGACCTAGTGTCTTCTGTAAAGTTCCCAGTGCATCGAAGTAATTGAATCTGCACTGCATATAGTGTTGCTGAAGTATGTTGATGCGATCCTCCCCCAATAATCTGTGAGTTACTGAACATTCCTCGCGAACACACTGCGCGCTCTTTTCGAGGAGGGCGATGTACCCCCGTTGCAATGGGGACTTGGATTTGTTCGGAGAAATAGAGGAGAACAGTTGGTTCAATTTGGAGGTATCGTTTGATGATTTCCTGACACTGTCACAAGGCAAATTGCTACGCGGGGGTAATTCCGGCACCGGTCGGTTGGATAGGAGCTGATCGAGCGTGATTTGCCACGGAATACACTTCTCGAAGATGTACGTTGAAGATGAAGCCGGGCGTAGACGAGTGGATTGTCCAGGTTCCGCGAGAACGCGTATGAGATGTTCCTTGAGTTTTAAGTTACGATAGCAACTGGAAAACAGTTGTTGGAGGTGGGTTGATAAACTTGCAACATCCCAGGAATGAGAGTCGAACATGTCTGCGACCGCCAGTGGAGCACCAGATGGCCAATCTTTCAGCAAGTATTTTATAGAAGGATTAACTGTGTGCTTCTCCACGCCCGAACGGAAGTACCTCACATCAGATCCGATCCAGGTTTGTCGGACATGACGCCGCATGATTTCCTCCGTGGGACGATACCCATCCGAAATCTTGCAGCCAGCATGGATTGGTGGATTTCCCAACCATCGGGGTTCCAAGTGCTCAACGAAGGCGATGAGCATTGAGAGGAAAGTAGCCTGGTGGGGCGGTGAACAATAGGCCATGGCGGGAAGCAGGAATAGCAACTGCCAAAAATGCTGATGAGTGGCATCACTCTTCTCCAGGATGTCGTATAGCATCTGCGCAAAATTGAGATTTGTCAAACACTCTCTGGCACCATCAGGTAGAAAGGGTGAAAGTGCAGCATCCACACATATAGTGTTGTCCCTCGATATGGTATTCATGGCGGGCACACTGATTGACCAGCGGTGAACAGCAGACGCCGTAGCGAAGGCGACGCCTTCCAGCTCCAAATCGGACTCCAGGATCAGATAGTCTATGTCCTCACTGTCTTCCGGATTTATTTGAGTTCCGTTCGACGGAAATAGATACGCAGCTCGTCGCATAGCGCGCCTGTCGTCCATACCGATAAATTTGCAGCCGTCTGAGGATAAGTCACGACCACCCTTGATTGCGTTGTGCGCGACTTTAACTTGAGGATATAGGTCTACCCACTCGGACAACGTGACATTCCAGCAAGTTTTGAGTTTCATAATCGACAGACATCCAGCCGAGCGAAAGAGATGAAGTGCTGCCTGTGCGCCCGTTTTTCCTGTAAGTGAATCGGGCCTATCCCAGCTAGTCGCAGCATGCAGAAGGGCGAGATACTGCATACTCAACGAGCTGCCATTCCCTTTCAAACAACCCAACTCGGTGTCCACATCGTAAGTATGATATAATGGTTCGCTGGGGTCGTTGATTAGGGGATGCTCGGTGTCGGACCCAACCTGATGATAGCGTGGCCCTTGGATATCGACGTTTGGTACGAGGACGCGTCTGGGAATCAACCCCTCTGAAAGATGGCTTTTCTGCCGAAGAACGAGGCTCCGTAGGCCAAACAACGCCCCAATATTTTGATTCTCGTCGTAAACCATGTGCTCGAAATCATGCGACTCCAGTTCTCCTTGGGTATTGACAAAAAAAGACAACCCGTCGAAGGGCAACGCGACAGATAGTCGCATCACTGGTGTACAATGGAGAGTGTCGGTGGGGGATGCGGTGATTAGGAGATTACTGGTTTGAATCTCCCGAGAACCAGACATTTCCGGTCCGACATTTCCAAGACACTTGAAACACCTCGCCACCATTTCCCAGGTTGGGCTCCGAACGTCCACAAGAATCTCATGGCTCTTGTACACACGATATCGCTCAGATGTACAATCAATTCTCCAGTTCTCTGAAGACTCCTCCCAAGGTTGGTCCAGAGGGCGTATCTCGACAATCTTTGTGGACAGATTCAACCAATGGACATGACCAAACACGAGAACTGGCGGAAGGTCTCCTAGCAGTTCGGCCCCAGGAATCATCTCGAGGATGTCATTTGATTGATCGGATTGCGCTCGCAGAACCATGCTGTTGCCTCGCAGCGAAAAATGTATCTACATGTACATATATGAGCATGACTATCTCATTGTAGGAGGGGTTCACATGCCTGGTAGCCGGACATCGCCGCTAACGTCATGAAATCCATTCCAGGAAGAGTGGATGGTACGACAAAGAAGCCTTGCTGCAAATAATGGTGAGTGACATTTGTCAATGTCAGTGACTGCATCATACACGCACATCACGAAAAAGCTTTCGACCCTTTGGACTATCCCTGATCATCCGTGGCAATCCCCCTACTGACTGGCCATCCACTCGAAGTGTCCCATCGAGCACGTTAAAGTGCACTATTTGCGATGGTTGGCCCACGGTGCCTTGAGTTCGACATGTAAACAAACGAAAGTTTGGATGCTGTAAATGTTCCCATCTGCATGCATTCGGCTTATGGCTAGGGAAAATCTTGCGAACTGCAAGGTCGACACCATAATCCGACGCATCGCCGAGAATTACGTCGCCTAACACTCCTTCGAGATCGAAAGAGATACGCCGGTCTCGTTGAAGAAGTAGTAACAGATACGGGTAATCGTATACGTCTGATAAGTTGTAAATTAGCATCGACAATGCTTGATGTTCCAAAAGTAGGCATACCTATACGTTCGGAAGGGAGCGCGCGTGTGAAGAAGGCACACGAAAGTGCGGCATCCACATCATCCGGGGAATAGAAGAGCCCGGGAAGAATAACAGAGTCAACGTTGAATGTGCTTCGACAAGTGGCAGCCATATCCAGCAACAAATCACTGCGTTCTTTGTTCATGGGTGCCTTTACGAGGTTATATGATAGTTCCTGTACCCAGTCGAATGTCTTCCTTCGTACACTCCGAAGAAGTGCAATGGCTCGCTTCGAGACCCCTTTGCAGGGGGTCGATGCAAGCACCCGAGTGAGCAACAAAGAAATGCTGTTCATCACTATCCCATCAATCAAGCTAACTCCAACATCCAGGAATAAACTATCGAGTTCATCCAGAAGGGCGTCGCAAAAGGATGCGTCCTGAAGTTCTTGATGCCAGATCCAGGTCCCGGTATTCAAATCGAGTGGTCCGACTTGAAAGACGGCGTGGGAAAGGAGGTAGTGAACATCGTGGCGTCGGAAATTGAGAGTTCTACTACGCAATCCTCGCAGGATGTTGACCCATTGGAGTGAACCACCACTCCGCAGATGTGCGAAAGTAAGAAATTCGTCAAGTGAAAGTCCCAAAGGGCAGTCTGCTTGAGTAGCCAAGACGTCGTTGGAAGTGTGGAAAGTCTGATGCACGTATTTTGCCAAGTCTCTGCACGAGGAACAGTCGCGATGATGCTGCATAAGTGTATACATGCGCTTGCAAGGAAGCCCACGATATTTGTGGTCCCGCTTTTGCGGCCACGTTGAAAAATGACGCTCTAGAACAACGACTGGTACATTGCCCTCCGTGGGGCATTCTTGCCTGACAATGGTGTATTGGATCGCATAACGTAACGCCGGGGTATTTCGTGACGAACTCTCGAGATCAAAGCATGCAAAGTGGGTCTGGACAGCGAGTGGTGAGCGTTCATGGTGGACAAAGTAACGCTGTAATGCAGGAATACGCCCAAGTATATTCTGTTCTTTTATCCCCTCATACCGCGACAGGTCCTGGAAATAATGTAGAATGCGGGGAGCGGCTGAACGCCAGGTCCGAATGCACGCAGGGCATGCCAGTTCGAAGACAACCAATTTGGCATGTAGCGCGAAGGCGGGCAGTAATTCCACGGTGTCCTGCTCTATCCTAGCTTTGAGACCTTGCAAATGTAGAGATTGGTCGTAGTAACGGACAGGAAAACTGTCTTCCATGAAATCGGTCGAGAATACCGACCATCCCGGACGTGATTGAGAGTGTCGCATAGAGATGTACTGGTACACGCGGGAAAGACGATGAAGACTTGTTGCCTTTCGTAGGAGCAGCGTTTCCAGGAAAGCTGTCGGAATCTCGGGGGAATAGTCGGCGAGCATAGGAATTTCCTTGATAACTAGCTTGTCAAGTGCGACGAAGAGTTCAAGTGCTGTGAGCGATGAAATGGAGGAATCTTCTGGATTACCGTCCCACCGCTCATGAGCATTCACCATGTATTTATCCATCAAAACCTCAAGTGCACCGCATGCGTCATCCATATTTGTAACGCGGGCAAACCAATCATCTATCTCCTGCTCCACCGACTGCTCGATGTCGTAGCGAGTCGTTTCAGGGTCAGCATCATATGCATCCTCCAAAAACTTGGCACCGTTTGAAGACAAGAAGTCATTAATACTGCCACGGTAATGGTGGCTGGGATTGAAAGGGGTGCTAGGGTGCTTGCGATGACCATTTGCAAGAGCGTTGCAAATATATTCATGGCTCTGGACGAGTAAAGGCTGCGTATCTCTTGTAAGTTCATCTTGGGAAGGATTCCGAAATGGAGATGGGCAGGAATGGATAGACTGGAGCTCCACCCATCTGACGTCAAGGATCTCTCGGAGACAGGCACAAGTTTCTAGCGCCATTTTAGAGAGCCAGTCAGGAATGGCAGAACCGAGTTTGCTGATACGCCGGAGAATTTTGGATGATATCAGATGGAGCAGATTGCTGGATATATCTTTGTCTTTTGCGTCCCTTGCAAAAGTGCATAAAAAGAATAGCACAAATTGTTTGTACGAAGCATGTCCAAGAGGCGAACGACCAGTAGACATCTGTATTGCCACCCTGACGAGAAGCCAAACCGAAGATCGGCGCCACACCCCGCTACCTTCAGATGCAACCTTGTTCTCCTGCGGCTGGCCAACATGGTCTCGAATACGTTTGGTGATGGAAGGAACTTCGGCAATGCGACCAACGACTCGCAAAATGCCAGAAAGCAAAGCGGTAATATACTGTGGATGGGCTGCTGGAGGGGGGGGGAACCCCGAATGGGCACCATTGGGGAGAGAGAGAAAGTTGGCAAATGCGAATTGGAAATCCTGGTCGTCGACAACTTCGTTAGGCACCTCGACGGACGACCAAGGATACGAGCATATCAGAGACCCTGGTGTTTTCTCAACGGCATCCTCGCGTGGAGACACCTCGAATGGCTCGAACAGCATAGAGTTTTCTCGCTTCGTGAGGATGATTGCAGCATTTTGACGTCGGATGAAAACTGTAAGGATATCTATAGACGGTCAATGACCTATAGTGATAGGCAGAGTGTGAACATGCCTCCTGGTTGCATCTCGCGCAGGTCGGATACGACATGGTCGCTGTCCAGCTGCTCAGTGCGCAAGGACACTTGTAATTTGTCTAGCATCCTTGTGATGTGATCCCACTGAGGTTCAGACCTTTTTGAGACGTAGGTGCTGTAAGCATGGGCAGCAGCGCAAACTGCACGAAGAAGCCGAAGATCCTGGTCTGGAGAATAATCACTGTGATCGGGAAGCTTAAATGGGAGGAAGACATGGGTAAGCGTATAATGGAATGATTCAGAAGCATGAATGAATGGAGGTGATGTCGTATTGTCAATAAGATCGAGGTCGTCGTCCGCGGCAAACATTGTACTAGCGGACATGAATGACGGAGTAGTGCATCTAGGTCTGTGTTGTTTATCGAATCCCGGCGATAGGAGAGGAATGTACTGCATGACTGGGACGAGCAAGTGCCGTTAGGAACTCGAAAGAGTCGACTCTGTGTGCCCAGTCAACTAGGAGTTCCGAGTCGTGGGAGCATAGGTCTGAACGTGACGTTGCGCGTGACTGCTGGCAACTTTCGCTGATCTTATCGCCACTCATTCATATGACGCCTTCGTGCATTGTACACGATCATTAACGATCCTAGGAGAGGGATGCCTGACGGACATAGTTAACTGGAGCGACAGCCCAGGTCGCTCTCTCCAGTACACAGATTTTATCCATGGTTCGCGCTTCGAATCTCTAGTAGCGGTGGCCGCGGTCGGTGTCATTTGAACCAGTACGTCTAGTAACTCACCATTAGATTTTATCTATATGGAACTACATTTCCGGGTCCTCAGTTCTTTCTCTTTCAAGTATGTACATATAAAACTAACGCGCAGAGCGTCCTTACTTGAGGTTATGTAGATTGATGTTGTCTAGGACTTATACTGCTGGATCCCGATTCCAGGAAAATGGAAGAAAAGCCTGATGCACGATTGGATAGCTACCACTTGGTGGGCGACTTAAACTTAATATTATATTCTAAGATTGCATGATTTATGGACGGACACAAGAGCTTTTGGTGCTTGGTGTTAGCGACAGCGAGGATGATGGAGACAGGTTCCCCGCTGGGGATAATATCTATAACAAGATGTGATGATGATGATGATGATGATGCTACCACAACGCTACATGCAACAGACAGGGTCCTGAGCCGAGAAACATAGTAATACGAATGGATGATGAGGATGACCAAGAGAACTGCTGTGAATGCGACGGGGGACGGCCTATACACGTTTACTTGGACATCCCGTGATACTTGGCGACGACCTCCCAAAAGCCTTTCCCCTGGAGAGACGCAATTTCCAGTTCGAGCGGCGACGGCTGTCGAGAACCGTCCATGCTCGCAAACGTGCCCGCACCCCACGGAGACCCTAGACGCGCGACACAAACAGCCATCGGAAATGAAAGAAAAACACTTCATTTAGACGTGCGATCGAATGTGAAATGAACGTGACGTGTCAACGTACCGCCGTGAATCTCCGTCAGATTGGAGAGCTGGGGAAACGCATGTTTGTACCCGAGAGGGACGTAGATCATGCCGTGGTGCACAAAGGTGGAGAGCGTGTTCGAGATCGTGGTTTCCTGGCCGCCGCCTTGGGTGCCGGTGGAGACGAAGACGCCGCACATCTTGCCAGCGAGTGCGGAGGTGCTCCATAATGGGCCGGTTGCGTCCCAGAACGCCTAAGAGTGATGGATCCGATGAGATCCCAAGAGAGAAAGATGGCGTGCCACGTGGTCTTCTACGTAGGATGGTCACGTACCTTCCACTGCACCGGGAAGTTACCATAGCGAGTAGGAATGCCGAACAGGAAAGCGTCAAAGTTGACGAGGTCGTTGGGGAGAAGGATGGGGTAGTCTAAACGTGGGGGTGCCATGACGAGTTTTAAAATGTCCTCGGAGAGGGTTTCTTGGATCCTGTGAGGCATGTTATCTGACAATAGCAGAAAAAGGGGTAGCGACGATGCTTACTGGTAGATCGTGGCGTTACCACCAGCCTTGCTGATACCAGTTTTGACGGCCTCGGCGACTGTACAGGAGGGACTTGGTTTTAACAGGAGAATAACGCATTAAAAAACATACGTTTAGCGATGTGGCCGTAGAGGGAGTAGACAACGATGGCAATGCGTGGGGTGGACATGGCAGTCGAAGTTTTGGGAGGTGCTGACGCAGTAAGCTTTGAGGAAGATGCTGGCGTTGGCTCCGGCGGACGTGTCGAAGCAACGGGGTCAGATGAGGGTTTTGGTTCAACCGAGCCATTGTCGGTATCCTTCCGTGTCGCGGTTGGCTCGGCAAAGTTTTTCTTTTGTCGCTTTCCGGGAAAGCACATTGCAAGGCTACTCAGGGAGAACGGTGGACGCGACCGAGAGAGAGCCGATTTACTGGCGCCAATGGCGGTTCAAGAGCACGTATCAGGCGTGGGACGGGGTGTAGTGCCACGACTTGGACATCGATACGATCGACCACACGATCTGCCCGTAGGGTGAGCAAACTGGGAAGCCCATGACGAGATCCAAGGGAGAACGGTGCACCCAGCTGGGTTTTCAAGTCAAGAATGGGCTCAAATCTGTGACGCAAACAAAAGGATAGCATGCCGACAGGTCGGCGACTCGAGACTAAATCAAGTACGAACAACACCGTTGCACGAGGTCGTTTTGGATGGTTCTCGGCTGGGAACGACTTGAAACGCCACGCGAACCGGGGTCAACGGTTTATGGCACCACTTTCTCATGGGTTGGCAACGTGGAGGATCGCAACAGGCAGCTGGTCAAAAATATCTCCCACACGAGGCAAAAGCCTTTGCCGTTCATCTCGCTGTCCAGAGAAGCCTGGAATACTACGCGATACCGCGAAGGGCTTGGTGCGGACGGGAAGACTGCTACTAGGTTGTTCTTGCTGTCAACCATTGCAACCACGGATATCCTTCTGACCCTGGGGAACTGAAGGACGGTTTGCACCATGCATTGGGGACGTTTGTGAGTCGTACACTTTCAGTTGAGGTGTCGAGATGACGGACAAGGTTTAGAACTTTCAGTGTGATCACCAGTCCATCAATGATTTAACATATTCCAAAAGACACTTGCATGACAATCCATACGTTCCACAATCCAACCCTGGAGCGCACCTAAATCATTTTTCTATTGCGAACTCACCGAATCTTCACCTTGGCCCACGCGCGATTTTTCTGGCGACAGTCTCGGCGCCTTTTTGAAGAAACATAGGCACGGTCAAACTCTTGAGCATTCACATAGGGACCGATACATCATGGTATTTGGTGGCTAGTAGTGGCGATCAGCTGTCAGGGTGGGATCGCTCTTGATTTGCTGATGACGGAGCTGCCCCCCTAAATACCCAATTTCCAAGCACAGGGGCTCGTTGCAATATTCAGAAAAACAAATAGCAGACTCTAGTGACGCCCCTCTACCGGACAATCACTTCAGTACTTGCGCGCACCATGGCAAAATTACCCAGAGTCGCTATCGTTATCTACACGATGTACGGCCATATCGGCAAGCGTGAGGACCTTATCTTATCCTGATCCCGTTTACCCCTGATCACCAGCGCTTCCCAGTGGCAGAATCTGTCCAACGAGGCATCATGGACGCTGGGGGCGAAGCCACTATCTACCAGTACGCTGCATCACATGCCTGCCTGTAGAATCATTCATTCAGTTTCCCGTCCAGGATTGCAGAGACGCTCTCCGACGACGTGCTCAAGAAAATGCAGGCACCCCCTAAACCAAACTACCCGGTTTTCCCACCGGGTGACCTCGCCCACTTTGATGGGTACTTGTTCGGTATCCCGACTCGTTATGGTAACTTTCCCGCTCAGTGGAAGGTGTGTACATATCTTTAACCTGTGCTCGCGTTGCCCCGACGGAGCTAATCTTATCCCTGTGTTCGAGGCCTTCTGGGACAGGACTGGCGGGCTCTGGCAATCAGGTGCCTTGGCTGGCAAGTTTGCTGGCGTGTTCGTCTCCACGGGCTCGCCGGGCGGGGGTCAGGAAACGACCGTCATCAGCTCTCTCTCTACGTTCGCCCACCACGGCATGTTGTTCGTCCCCCTCGGGTATAGCAAGACCTTTGACATCCTGGGCAACACCAGCGAGGTCCGCGGTGGTAAGTCCTCTGCACTCCCCGGGCCACGCAATCCCGGGACTGACGTGGTGCACGCCTAGGTTCCCCTTGGGGCGCGGGTACGTTTTCGGGCATCGATGGTACACGCCAGCCCACAGAGCTTGAACTCCAACTCGCTATGCGCCAAGGTGAAGGATTCTGGAAGGTCATCTCCAGGTACGAGTTCCCACAACTTCCAACCACTGGGAGCGCCTAGGCTCTAGATGTATAAAGAAACGTACTTGATTGTATAAGTTATAGCTCAAAGTTCTTAGCACTTGGAGGCATGTAATACTAGTCAGTTTTGATTTTGCGACCGCACGTGCATCAGATTGATAAGGAGCGTTGCAAGGATATGTGGCGTCTTTGGCACGGTACAGATAGCATGAAATGAGATGGATGCACCGACGGCGTGATGCCAGTTGAATTGTGAAGACCTAACGCCTTGTTCCGTCCGTGATAGCACGCGAACATGCTTCATTTCCCGGTGGGGCCGTCGTTTGTCCACTCTCTGTCAGCCATGTGCTGACTGACTGCGACACTACTAGCGACTGGTTACCATATTTGGACTCGTTTTCACTGGACGGTTGGTCAGCGCGTCTTGCGCCATCTCGTTTCCGATCGTCAAGCACCGCGACATCGCGAATTCGCGTGAGTATTCCAACGTCGTTTTTGGGTGACCATCTTATCGCCATCTCCAGTCCGTGTCCTTTTATGTCCCCAACTGGGCAGGGATGACATATTCTCGCCATCTCGTCATCGCGATGGCAAACCTACAAATACCTCGCCCTTGGACATCTCGAAACCCATCTTCCAACTCTTTCTTCTCCCCACACCCGTCTTCTCTCTGTTTGCCATGGCCCCAAGACTCGCCATCATCGTCTACTCCATGTACGGCCACATCGCCAAGCGTAGGTGCATCCTATCGCCATCCTCTGCAACTCTCTGACGTGTTCCTTTATCGCAGTCGCCGAAGCCGTCCAGGCAGGCGTCACCGCAGCTGGCGGCACTGCCACCATCTTCCAGTACGTCTCTCCCCTCATACACACGCTCGATCTGATCGCACCGCATCGCGATCAGAATCCCAGAGACACTCTCTGACGAAGCGCTCGCCAAAATGGGCGCCCCTCCTAAACCCAACTACCCCGTCATCCAGCCCGAACAGTTGACCGACTACGACGCCTTCCTCTTTGGTATCCCCACTCGTTACGGCAACTTCCCCGCGCAGTGGAAGGTGAGGTGTTGCGTTCGTGCCGCCGCGAGTTTGGATCTGATGCTGTGTTGTTTTCGACAGGCCTTTTGGGATAAGACCGGTGGTCTTTGGGCCAAGGGTGCTTTAGCGGGCAAGTTTGCCGGCGTGTTCGTCTCCACGGGTACCCCAGGGGGTGGACAAGAAGCGACCGTCATCAACTCGCTCTCGACCCTCGCGCACCACGGCATCATCTATGTCTCCCTTGGCTACAGCCGCACGTTTGCTCAGTTCTCCAACCTAGAAGAGGTCCACGGTGGTGCGTCTCTCATTCCCTCTTGCTCTTTCAGAGGGAGACTGATGCTGTCGTTTAGGATCACCCTGGGGTGCTGGCACGTTCGCTGGCCCCACCGGAGCGCGCCAGCCGAGTGCGCTCGAACTCGATATCGCCAACAAGCAGGGGGCCGGGTTCTGGGAGACCATTGTCAAGCACAGGTTCTAAACAGAGCTCGTCATGTAGAATCATATGTATTAATACACGTTTGTCAGCAACGATGAACCCTCCATAGCGCAAACAAGACGACAGAAAGCGGCTGCTTGGGTTCGACGCGGGTGGGTACGGATCCGTGGGGGGCACGCCTAATGGTCCGAATTACACGGAATCACGTGATATTCGATGCGAGTATTGAACAATGGTGGGTTTCGGGAGCCATGTACTATGATACCATTAATTTGCTACGGCTTTTGTACATACTCTACGGCAAGCCTTGGATGCGGTTTCTTAATGGGTTCGAATGCACACACGCTCACATGAGGTCGTCCACCGAATACGCCGGCGTCGCAACCTCCAACGCTGCTCTCTGACGACCAAACTCCTCGACATGCGCTTCCGCCACCTCCGCGATCTGTCGTGGAACTTTTGGAGAAAGATGGTCA
The DNA here is from genome assembly GCA_038089875.1 of Fistulinella prunicolor. Lineage (NCBI taxonomy): Eukaryota > Fungi > Basidiomycota > Agaricomycetes > Boletales > Boletaceae > Fistulinella > Fistulinella prunicolor. The sequence goes on from JBBPLP010000142.1 coordinate 16,947, forward strand.
GGGTCCATTATTCGAAAGGAAGGGGACAGAGAAGACACACCGGGTTCCTTGATCGCAGGCAACGCTCGCCCGACCGTGTCTTGTATCATTCCCAAACGTTGGTTGATCGTGCCGACGAATTTCTAATGCCGTGTCACGTCATGGTGAGCAAAGGTCGAAAGCACATGAGCCACGCCTGACTTCTTTTCTCACCTTCTGGTCGTCCGCGACGAGCTCGAGTATCTTCTGACTCGCCAACTGCGACTTTTCCTGAATGGATTCCTGGGCCCGACCGAGTTTCACTGTGAATCGTCATCAGTCATGGGGTCCTCGACATGATGCTCGCTCCTCAAAAGGCATACGTACACGTAAACAGCCGTTTACCTTCCTCGCTCCTGTCCTCCTGGAACTGGAGCATATGTCCGACTTGGCTAAAGAAAACCGTCAGCCGACAGCCGATAGGAAAGGACGAGGAGGAGAGAAGAAACACACACCGTTGTGCAGGCATGATGTATAAATCCGACACGCGCAAGTATGTGCCCGAAATACGCTCCGCGAGCATGCTCACTTTGAGCGGGCCCATCATTTGCGCATACATCGCATGCCGAGTCCAGTCTGGTGCCAGCGTGCCAAAAGAAGAAAAGCCCAATAGTTTAGTTCAACACGTTCAGGAATAAAACAAGGAGAAATGTTCACCGGAAAGCGTGACGCCGGCGAGGACCATCTTGGAATTAGCCTCGATGTTCTTCACCCACGAGGTCACCTGGGGCCTCATCACGTCGTTGATGAGCGACCCCACGTTACAAAAAAACTGCGTCATTTGCGAAAACTGGGCACGCAGTGCTGTGGTAGGCAAAGGGTCGTTCAGGAGCGCATCGACGGGGGCGGCAAGTGGACGTACTCGTAAAGGCCTTCACGGCTTGCATCAGCACAGGCAAGATCTCCTTCAATGTAGCGTTCTCCAGAGATAGTTTCGTCATCGTCGCGATCGTCTTGGTGATTTCACGTTGGCCTTCGATCAGACGCGAAGACGCCTTGTCGTACGACTCCCGCGCTGCCTCGAGATTTGCACGGGTCTGATCGACCTGAGGGGAAACGCAAGTCAATCATGAAAAGGGAATGCCCATCTCGGTACGCACCCTGAATTTCGATGATTCGATCGCGGCTTGCTGCACAGAAGAGCTCGGTCATTCCCGCATCGTTCGCTAGCGTTCGGAGGGGTGTACGTACCGCACAACTGCTCGTATGCTCCGCGATGTTTTTCGGCGTACCGGGTCCCGTCGCCACGTTGCCGGTTTGTTGCAGAATGAGATTGCATTGCGTTACGATCGCCTGGAGATCTTTGATCATCTTCTTGACCACCGGCTTGTATTTGTTGAGGGCTCTGTCGTTATCGCTCTCGATCGTCCGCGCCGTTTGGTTGACCTGCCTCGTGATCTGGACTGCTCGTTCCATGATGGGTTGAAGCTTGAGTGAGATGGGCTTGGTTCTGTCGAGGCGATCTATCAATCGTTCTAGGCTCGCTTCGACGTACAGTCCGCCGCTCTTCTGGTTCTGATAGGCAACTAGATGAGACACCTGGGAAGGACAAAGCCTACTATGTAGAGCACGTACCGAGCCACGAATGTTATTCCAGTCGGGCTTGCCGCCAGGTCCACCGGAGATAAGGAGATTCAGGTCAGAGACAAGACCAAGGACTCGCTGAGCGAGAGCAGTGCCAGGGTCGCTGAGTGCTGCCCCCGACGGTTGCGTTGTGTTTCCTGGAGCACATCATAAATCAGTCACCATGGAATACATTCTCTCGAAGCGTTGTTCATGCCTACCTGCAAAATAGGACAGGCCGGTTTGCAAGTACTGGCTCTTGACTTTGGCTCCACCAAAAAAGGCGTTCACAGGAGCTGTGATAGCATTTGTCAAACTTTCAACCACATGCATGCCCACAATTTCCCAGCTAGTGAAAGACGTCAACTTGGCCATCGTCGTCGGGTCGTGACGAAGAAACTCACCCAGATGGGAGACTATTGACAGCAGACTTGAAATCCTGCTCTGCAGTCGCAAACGACTTGGATGGCATGTCAGTGATTCACCCCGACCCAGTCAGTTAAATGGTGTGCCTACATTTTTCATCAAGTCAGCCGTCTCCTTGGCTTCTTGGGCCATCTTTTGTTCTTGCTCTGCCTGTTGCCGAAGGATACACAGGTGGATTTCGTTGCGCTCTGTGGCTTGTTCTGCGCTTCCAACCTATCTCACACAATGAGACAGTGGCGAGGCATTCTGGAAACATAAACTTGCCTTGTAAGTCGTACACTCCAAGATCTCCTGTGCCAGCACCGAAATCCGAACAAACGCTCTCTCACACGACTGTGACGCATCTCTGAGTGAGAGAATCAGCAACATACACGCATCCGACCCCGTTCAAGCACGTACATGCATATGTTGGTGAGTTCCGATATGGAATCAAGCGCATTCGGAAGCAAGTATTCGACTTCGACGGGGGACTGGTTCTGTATGATGATCGTCACGGCCCTCTTGATCGCGTCTGGCAACTGACCCGACGCGTTGTTAATGCGCGTCATTTGGTGCGATGCCGTCTCGAATGCGGTATAGCCATCGCCCACCATCTGCTGGAGGCACGTCTTGAAAGAAGTAGGGTATTTTGCGTGCGTGAACTTGATAGGCTTGTTCTCGGAGATGAGCGCTGTAGAATGGACGTGAGGAACACCAGAATGTTAGAGAAAGGAAACAACGAACAGAAATCGCTCGTGCTGGAAGCGATGACCATGAGCGAACCGAGGAGGGCGATGGAAAGCGGCGCAGGTTGGAGGAGGTCTCCCCAGTTTGTATTACACCACATGCTATGAAAGAGATGTCAGAAGGTTTCATACGATCCCTGGATAAAAGGAGGAACGTACACCATCCAGCTGTCCTCATTGACATCTTTACCTCTGGATATCTGTGAGACCGCATTGCGTACTTGGACCAACTGTGTGGACGACATGATGCGGCAGAGCGTGTACTGTGAAACTGGTCAATTCATCGAGCTTTATACGAGGTCCTTTTCTCGTGATCGGGCCCCACAGGCCAAGTTGGAGTTGAAGTGGCGCGCCTGCTTCCATTTCCTAGCATCTTCCGGAATCTGTTTCCTCCATGAGGTGGTCACACTTCAAAGGGGTAATGAAATGATGGTCCACAACCCTAGCGTTCGGTGCTTTGGCATTGGTAGCAGTCCGAGTCGAGGCGGGGATCATGGCAGCCCTTGGAAAAGTCACAGAAACGCAAAACGCATGTCTGCCGTAACTTATTGTGATTTGATGGGGCCGAAGACGCTCATAGATAGAGATATCTCGACGGTGTCTTCGTCGAATTAGTACACAGCAAGCCTGAGAGAGGTCTTGGAACGTGACCAACATACTTGGAAACGAAACCGAGTCGTCGTCGTCAACGCGCCCAGAGTTTATGTCTTTTCCTAATGGGCCCTTGTGTTGTGCCTACTCAGCATTTCACTTCAGGTGATGGTGCTAATCCAGGTTGAGCCAAAATCGGACGGTTCTGAGGCTTGACCGTGGGACTCGATTATCCACCTCGAGGACTTCATGTGCCTGTGATAACAACTACTGTATGTACTGCGTTCATAGGCTTTCCGACCTCCTTGCTTGACTAGTAGAGCTTTGGAAGTGCGTTTCGCGAGCTTGGCACCCGGTTATGATGTTGATGCCCACCAGCACCGGACATGAACTTGACAGGGTCTTTGCGTTGGGATATTAGTACGGCCCTCAACGTGTTCTCCTTTCCTGTAGAGGCTGAGAGCTTCTCTTCACAGGACTTCTAGAAGATCAGGACACTAGGGTGTTTATCGGACAATACCGCTTCTTGTTACACACGCAGATCACCAGCTTTCACACCGCAATCCACCTAAGCGCTGATTCCGCGATCTGGGGTTCAAGACCCTTCCTCAATGCTTCTATCCCAGCATTATGAATGAACGCGCGAACCACACGTTCCCGTCGTGTCCTCTGGCTAAAGTGCGTTTGTGGATCCATGTATCTGTGTCTGATTCGCATGTTGCATAGGACACGGTATCACAATCACACTTGAGCTCGATAAACATGGCATTCTTGTCCGATTTGGCTACACGGCGTTTGTAACCTGGAAACAATATCGACGCACCGTGTCATACACTAGTAAGGCCACCTTCCGATGCACCACAATACTTGCTGTCACTTAAGCCCCAACCTACTTAACCCAATAATGTCCCCACGTTGACCCCACGTTGACTTTACGAACATGGGGGCTCACCTCTCATCCATCCTCAATCCTATGCTGAATATCAATGCGCTTGCCATGCAAGCAGCCACGATCCAGTCAGAAATCGAGACGGCAGCAGCGCGCTGCACGCTCCTCGAATCATCGCTCACCATGTTACGGTCTGAGAGCCAGACCCTGTTGATGCGGGACGCCACCACTGCGATGGATTCCCTCCTCTTGCTCGTCAACCGTATCGAATCGCTCCATCGAGTGACACAGGATCAACAGACAATGTCAGCTTTGACAGCCTATCGCAATCCCACATCAGCGTTTAGCGCGATCCAGGCTCGCACCCCGCTGGTGAAAGCATGCAAGTCACAAAGCCAAGTCGTATTCGGTCATTTTCACTCATTGAGCGAGAAAGCGCGGAGCTTGACACAACGATTTACAGAGGTGTGCTCGGACTGCGTCCAACAGCGATGGTTCTCTCTCACTTTTTTCCCTCTCTGACGAACACAGCTCACGACAGACTTTACGTTTGAAATCACTTCGGCGCAAGAGCGCATCGAGCGACTCCGCAACATTGTACAAATTGCAGAGACGCTGCGAAACGGCAGGGAAGAGGAGCGCAAAAGCTGGCAGTAAGCGCTGTCTGTTCTTAACATATCACTCTAAACACAGCGATGAATGACCGAATACCGCAGCGAGCATAAGGCGGAGGCCGAAGCGCACGTTCAACAAGCTAGAGAGACCGTTTGGTCCGCAAGGAGGCAACGCGATAGTGCGGAATCGGCTCGGGTAAGGTTTTATGGATGTCATTTTGTGGCCTAACAAGAAACATGGACCTTTCCATTTAACCAGGTCGTACGGAACATTTTCACGTTGGGTCTCGGGGAGGTTTTCGATCTGTTTGACTTGAACGAGGAAATTGAAGACGCCGAACGGACAGTTGCAAGCGCCCAACAGAACGCACGTGCTTGCGAAGAAAGTATCCAGCAGGCCGTTGCTGAACTAAACCGAATCAACAGCGAAGTGGCGCGTCTGAATGCGCTCGGGGGGACAATTCGTGATCAAGAGACGACCCTCCAGGCGAGCGTGACACACGGACAAGCCCTCCGCACGCATACGATCGACCTGACCAATGCTTCCCTGGATGTTTCCCTCTTCGTCGGAAAACTCGCTGCAAAGAGCGAAACGTTCGCGATCCATCATACCGCACAAGAGTTCGCGCAAGGCGTGCTCCAGTTTGGGAGGCTAATGGTGCCAGACGGGAGGCTAAATGGGTTGTTGGTGCAGCGAGATCCTGGGGCGTTACAGGACACACTGGTTATGATCGCTCAGAGCGACGGCGAGAACAACATCGCAGGGTGCGGTCAGTTTGTAGAAACACGCCTTGCGGTCGAGGACTTGATGTGATTATGTGGTGATGTCACGTTTCGACTGCCACCATTCTTACAACGGAGTCCGACGGGAAACAGATACCACAGTACTTCATGCGTAATATATTAGATGGGTGTCCGTCAGCGACTGCCCTTAGCCCATTGTTTTTACTCATCGCGACCGAAGTGAGTTGAGTCCTATGATTCCAAACTACATCTACTCATATTGATACAATGCGTAGTACATTGTCTTTATATACATATCTAGACCGTCATTTCTTCGCGCACGACAAGTGAATCGCCGATCAGAGAAATGGTCTAGCGACGCAAAGTCGGTTAGCATTCAGGCCACTCGGCTGTGACCCTGCATGAATATCAATCACTACCAGTACCTACCAAAGTTGATTCCTCGATCGGCGTCGTGCGCCCTCTGGCTAGATCATTTATTACCAAGACAAGTATTCAGATCTCCGAGGCAAGTTTCATACCGTCCCCGACCATGGAAATCGGGCTCTCAAGGTTGACATCATCACTATGTTGTACGAAATGTACACGGAGTGCGTGGCCAAGAGAGGCCAGCATCCAGGCGGCGACGGCTGAAGTACACGTTCAAGTTAGCGCTCGCCAAAGCGGGATAGTAGGCAAGGCTATCGGCATGTACAGCAGTTTTGAACCTACGTACATACATATACACTTATGTATATTCGTGAAGCGTCCGACTTCGTTTATATGGATGCCCATCAGCGACTCCCCCCTTCAGCCCATTAATCTGGAGGCGAGTACGAGTCGGAACAATATACGACAAAGTGTCTTGGAATAGTAAAAATGTGACGAACGAGACAAGGAACAAAGAATAAAGAGGTACATAGCATTGCCCGGACTGACCCGGCAGCGGGCACGCTTGTTGATTTCAACATCATGGTCATAGAAACCGAGGTCTCAAAGTTGGCGATATCACAATGTCATAGACAACGTAGACGGAGAGTGCCACCTAGAGAGGCGAGCATCCAGAGCTTGTCGAAATGGCGCTCCGGGGCGAGTTTTATAGCACATTCGATCAAGGATATTGAGCTCTCGAGGTCAGCGACATTACCCCGCTCCGCATAACGTGCACGGAGTGCAATCCCCAGAGAGGTGAGAATCCAAGGCTTGTCGAGATAGCAATCTGCCGTCAGTTTTACGGCGTCTTCGATCATGGAAATTGAGCTGCTGAGGTCGGCAATATCACCCCGTTGTACGAAACGCACATGGAGTGCGACACCAAGAAAAGCGAGTATCCGCGGCCTGTCGGAACGGCAGTGTGAAGCGAGCCTCACAGCGCTCTTGATCATGGAAATTGAGTTGTCGAGGTCTGCGACATCACCCTGCCGTACAAAACGTACGCGGAGTGTGTCACCAAGAGAGGCGAGCATCCACGGCTTGTCGAGATGGCTGTCTGGGGCGAGTTTTACAGCGTGCTTCATCACGGAAATCGACCTGGCGAAGTCGGCGACATTATAATGTTGCACAGAGCGTATACGGAGTGCGTCACTGAGAGATGCGAGCATCCAGGGCTTGTCGATATGGCCATCTGGGGTGAGTTCCACAACACCCTCAAGCATGGAGATCGAGCTCTTGAGGTCGACACCATTGCCACGCCGCACAAACCGTACACGGCGTGCGTCACCAAGAGAGGCAAGAATTCGGGGTTTATCGATATGGCCGTACAGGACAAGTTTTACGGCTTCCTCGAGCATAGATATTGAGTTCTCGAGGTCGGCAACATCACCCCGCTGTACAAAACGCGCGCGGAGTGCGTCGCCCAGGGAGAAGAGCATCCAGGGCTTGTCGATATAGCGGTCTGGGGTGATTTTTACAGCATGTTCGATCGCGGAAACTGAGCTCTCGAGGTCAGCAACATCACCACGCTGTACGAAACGTATACGGAGTGCGCTACCAAGGGAGGCGAACATCGTGGGCTTGCCGAAATAACCGTCCGGAGCAAGTTTCATCGCATCTTCGATCATGGAAATTGAGTTGTCGAGGTCGGTGACATCACCATACTGTACAAAACGTACATGGAGTGCCTCACCGAGGGTGGCTAGCATCCAGGGCTTGTCGAAATGGCCATCCGGGGAAAGTCTCACAGCGTCTTCTATCATGGAAATTGACCTGGCGAGATCTGTGGTATTACCACGTTGTGCAAAGCGCACACAGAATACATCACCAAGAGAGGCGAGCATCCAGGGCTTGTCAGAATTGTTGTCTGGGGCGAGTTTCACGGCGTCCTCGAGCACAGAAATCGAGTTGTCGATGTCGGTGACATTGCCTTGCCACACAAAACGTACATGGAGTGCATTACCCAGACAGGCAAGCATCCACGGCTTGTGGAAATGGCCATCTGTAGCAAGTTTCACGGCGTCCTCGATTGTAGGAATTGACCTAGCAAGGTCGGTGGCATCACTGCGTTGTACAAAGCGTGCGCAGAATGCGTCACCGAGGGAGGCGAGCATCCATGCCTTGTCAAAATGGGTGTCTGACACAAGCCGCGCAGCCTCCTCCATCACCGAAATCGACTTGTCAAGATCGTCAAGGTCGCTAGTTAACTCGAAACGTTTGCGCAACGTGGTGCTGAAGTTGATCAACTGGTATGGCCTGTCAAAGCACCAATCTGGAGGCATACGAGCCGACCGATCCAATTCCGAGACCAACACATTAAGTCCTGCCAACTTCCCAGATGTCAGAACCCGGTGTCGTTTGAGCGTTTGAAGTACGAGAATCGCAGCTCTGTGACAATAGTCGCTGCCCGCGGAGCAGGTCTCTTTGATCTCCTTTGCAATCCCCTCAATCTCATTTGCGACGGATACTTCACGCCGCAACCTGCTATGACGGTACAAGAGAGCCTGAGAGAGGTGAAGTAGTGTTGCTGGTCGGTCTGGATGATGCGTCGGACGTAAAATGAGCACTTCGCGATAAGAAGCGATGGCAACATCGAGGTCAGAGATTGTACCATAAACCAGAAATTTGACGAATTTTGCGGTAGCAAGGTTAAACAGTGTGGCAGCGTGGCATTTGTGACCGAAAGGGCAGAGATCCAAAGCAAGCTTGAACGATTTAGCCGACCTTTCCAGCTCTTCAATCCCTTGACCCCTGTGATAGTGGAGAAGTGCGCTATGCCCTTCGTCTGTTGCTTCTGCGATTTGGATGTATGAACTGTCATCGCATTCCGACTAAGCAAATCTCATCAGTAACAGAAACATATAATCTAGCTATTACTCTCACATTCCTGTTCCCATCACCGCAATCAGTAAAAGAGGAAGGGTTGAACCGCCGTTCTTCAAGAGTAATAAGGAGCGAAGAGGCAACTTTGCCTTTCCTGAAAGGGAACGGAACTAGACCAGTCTCGAGTAAGAACCACTGCCAGAGCACCAAAACCCGTGGTACGTACAGTATTGCCGTCCGACCTGAGTCAAACTGTCCACACTCGTTTCTATGGTGCACAGCGTTTCTCCGTTTCCAAGCATCGGCTCAAACTCAAAAGAAGCGTTGATCGAGAACTGGATCTTAACTTTTGGATCCGTGGGCCTAAATTATCATGAACGACGGTATGTGGAAAGAAGTAAGGGGCAGCTCACAATATAATCTCATCGTCCCATTCAACGGTATTACTGGAAAGTAATGCAGGCTTGTGTTTGTTCCTCCATTTTGTACCGCCGAACCGGAACAAGACAGAAAAACCAATGGGCATGCGTTCCAGGCAAGCACCAGCATTCTCCACACGCATGTCTATAACGCCATTGTCATATTACTGCTGCGCACCCATAAATTGGACATACGTGTGATAACCATCTGTCGAGTGGCGATAGAAACACTAGGAAGGGAGAATATCTTGGGAGAGAACAGCGACTCGCGCAAGTCATTGCAGTTTTTACTGTTGGGTTCATTGTTGTTGGTGAATCCGCTCGACACTCCAAGCCTTGGTGAAATAGGGGCCCACGTCTTTCTTCGAAGATAAATCACCCCTGGGAAATATCGGAAATAAGTAATCGCTGATGAACATTCCAAAGGGCCACTTGCTACCGGACTTAGAGTCATCTGTGTAATTTTCTTCCAAAAATGCCCGAAAATGTCCTTCTTCCATCATGTCATCCTGGGACAAATCTTCCTGGAGGCATAGTGAAGTCGTGAATGGAAAGTAACACAGAAACCCAACCTTTTCAAGCATTCTTAGCCACTGCTTGTCGTGAGTGATGGCTACCCGAACAGCGGGGTTCTTGTGTTGAGATTTAGCATGTAATTGCTTATGATAAATCACCATGCAAACCTTGTCCAGAAGGTAACGGTTGATGATGTCAGAAGGGTGAAAGGGCTAGAAAATTACGCGACCGTTGTCCAGTGTTCGGTTATAGTAGTAAAGATACTTACTTGAGATAACGCTGGCACACGCTTGACGTGCACATTCACATCCGTGTCCTTGGGCGTATCATAGTCCCATAGCTTCGCCACACTTCTTGAAGCTACCTGCTGGCAGAAGAAAACCAAGATGCCAAGCAAGGACCTCGCCAGTAACAGTAATTCAGACAAGATACTTCTTGAACGAGGCGATAGTTTCTCGACCAGAACATGCTTATCCCAGCCCCTCACTTCGATCTTGAAACCAGATATCAACACGGTTTGGTTCTCATTCAGGTTATCTCCGGGACTCTGGCGGTAGTCACATCTAGAGTCCCATGTATATTTCCCAGCTTCGTCACGTTCCAAAAGGACTTGTTTGGTTGGTCCGACGTCATGGAATGACCCAAGGTACCAAGAACTGGTTTTATAGAATCCAGTAATCAGGTAAAGGGATTTCCGACCAGCGAATTGACACCAGTCGAGGGCAAGTTTCTCCGCTAGCTCGCAGAATTCCATCTCCAGACTCTCATCAAGATCTTGGCATACCGCACCTGATGGAAGGATGAGGATGGCACCCGAGGTAGAACACGACTCGAATCTGTATGGCGCACTGACAATACTGAGTCAGTATTATTGTGCATTTCCAAGTATTGATATAAAATTACCCATGCGCATCCTTCAGTTTATCGCCTTGAGGTCCACGAATGCCATGGCAAATTGCACGCCCAGCAGAAATTCCACCGGGAATAAGAGGGACTTTGTTTGGGTCGAACTTGGACAGTCCGACAAGGCCGACAAGATCCTTGCGTCTCGCCTGGTGAAGGTCGTGATCTGGGGGGAAACATATATTGAACAGGACTTCGAACATGCCACGAGGGTTGACATAGCCGACATCCCCGATGGAAAGCCCATTTTCTGCGTAGGATGCGGGGAGACCAGGCTTTGGTTCGGGAAATCGTAAAGGGTACCCAAATGATTGTTGCAAATTTTTCGCGTATTGATTTTGTGGGGAGTCGGCACTAGCCATTGCGCATGAGTACTTGATGTTGATGTGGATCGCGATTGACTTCGAAAGCAACTTTGTCTCGCGGTTCATTTTACCACGCTTGGTTCAAAACCGCACCTTGTCAAGTTCGGGCTATCAGACTCAAATTTGTGTAGAGTTTCGAGGACGTTCAACAAGAACACATGGGACTAGGGGGCGTGCAAGCCATGGTTGCTAATTAGCACACATTGAAGTATGTGTGGCACCGCGTTCGCTAGCCATGATTGATTAATGATTTGGGTATAGGGCGTTCATACTAGGAACCATGCAATCTCGATGTTCCACGAGGTCACCTTCCAACCACACGTCACAGGGTATTGCTGTCACCTAAGCACCGACCTACTTGTGCCGACAACGTCCGCACGTTGACCTCACAATCTCTCCTCACGCCGTCTCTTCTTCGAGTTCTAGTGAACCAATTCAAGCAAATCCTATTCCTACCGTTCATCACGCAATGTGGCCTCCTTTTCCTGAATTCCTCCAAATACTCCAAGCGCAACAGCTCGCCCAACGTGAGTAGTACTAATTCGCTATAATGTCGAGCTTGGCTCCAATTTATCTCCGTTGATCTATCATATACAGTAGGGCTTCCATCAGAGGAAGACGTGCGTCGACCGATGCGCCACCGCCAACATAGGAGCTCACCTCTCGTTTCTCTTCCTTCTTTCTCAGCCCCAGATCAAGGAACTTGTCTCGCGGGCAGCCACAATGCAGCAAGACATCGAGGATGCAGTAATGCGCTGCACCTTCCTCGAATCGTCGCTCATCGCGCTGCAGTCCGAGAGCGATATCCTATTGGTGCAGGACGCCGTCCCGGCCATGGACGCTCTCCTCTTGCTCGTCAACCGTATCGAATCGCTCCATCGAGTGACGCAAGATCAACAAACGACGTCGGCCTTGGTGACGGCCTATCGCAATCCGACGTCAGCGTTTGGCGCCATCCAGGCCCGTGCGCCGCTTGTCAACGCATGCAAATCACAAAGTCGAGTCGTGTTCGGTTATTTCAAGTCGTTGACCGAGAAAGCGAGGAGCTTGACAGAACGATTTACCGAGGTATGCTGTACCGCACCTTATAAGGATGGTCATGCCTCACCAGACGAACGCAGCTCACGACGGACTTTACGTTTGAAATTGCCATGGCGCAAGAACGCATCGAGCGACTCCAAAACTTTGTACAAGTTGCAGAGACATTGCGAAATGGCATAGAGGATGAGCGCCAAAATTGGGAGTGCGTGCTATTCGTTCTTTAATGAAACATTCTAACTACAACGCTTCACGATCACATGTCTCAGTGACCAAAAGGCGACTGCCGAATCGCACGTTCAACAAGCCAGAGAGACTGTTCGGTCTGCAGAGAGAAAACGTGACAGTGCAGAATCAGCTCGGGTAAGGTTCTAAATGCTATTCCCAGAGACGTATGTAGACTCATCATTTCATCAGGTCGTACGGAATATTCTCACGTTGGGTCTCGGTGAAGCCTTTGACCTATTTGACTTGAACGAAGAGATCCGAAACGCAGAACGGACGGTCGCGAGCGCCCAACAGAACACTCGGGAGTGTGAGCAAAGCATCCAACGGGCTATGGCTGCGCTAAACCGCATCAACGACGAGGTGGCGCGTCTGAACACACTCGGGGGTACGATTCGCGATCAAGAGACGACCCTCCAGGCGAGCGTGATACAGGGACAAGTCCTGCGCACACATGCCATCGACCTGACGAACGCCTCCCTGGACGTCTCCCTCTTCGTCGGAAAGCTGGCTGCGAAGAGCGAAACGTTTGCGATGCACCATACCGCACAAGAGTTTGCGCAAGGGGTGCTCCATTTTGGGAGGTTGATGGTGCCAGACGAGAGGCTGAATGGGTTGTTGTTACAGCGAGATCCGGGAGCGTTGCAGGAGACCCTGGTTATGATTGCTGAGAGCGACGACGAGCACCGCATCGCGCAGAACGGTCGGTTTGTCGGAACACAATTTACGATCGAGGACTTGATGTGATGATGAGTATATGAACGGGTTGGTGCTCACTCAAACGGGATGATAGGCAGAGCCATCGAAGTCGACTACTAGTACCTAGCCAGACACACGAACTGGCGTACAACGGCACGTGCGGAGGTGAAAGCAACGCCTTCAGTGGTGGGGAGCACATGTGAAGGGAGATATCTAATCAGCTGGTCTTGAATGTAATCGTTGAAGGGGGAAGCGATAGACCTGATCAGATGGTAATATTTCGCCCTGTAACATGCCGTGCAATCTACAGTGTAATGCATACAAAGATGAAAAAGTATTCCACAAAAATTAAATTGAAAAAGGCCAGCTCGAGTGCATACCATACCACACCATACGCATCGTATCGCAGAAGATCGAGCACCACCAGCATTTTATCACGCCGTGCTCAATAAGTCTCGACGAGACGTACCGTGGCCCGGTACTCCGCATCAAGCTCGTCACGAGGCTGATAGACTTTCTCGAGCATCTATAGGGTTCATCCATACAAGATCAGCCGCACAACGCACTACGGATCAGATCGTACTCGCCTGGTTCACCTGTACAAAGGTATCCACCAATTCAGCGCTGAGAACCTCCTTGATCGGGTCGGCAGTAGCCAAGTACTGTCTCGCCTCGTCAATGTTCAACGGCAATCTTTTCGTGATCCCCAGCGCCGTCCTCTCTGCGGCCGACATCTGCGCCGCCGTTTGCGGGGTGTCACAAGGCGCTACCGAGAGCTCGAGGTTGTCTCTGATCCCGAGCACGCCGCACGCCAGGATACCCGCGGTGGCAAGATACGGGTTGGACGTGCCGTCGATGGGTCGGACCTCGAAGTTGCGCGACGACGGCGACGTCACGTTGGTGAGACGAACCGGTGCCTCACGTTGATCGACCCCCCAAGAGGCCCACGTGCCTCCCGACCACACCCCGTCCAACATGCGAGCATAGGACGCCGCGAGGGGCAGCGTGAACGCGATCACCGAGGGGAGATGGTGCATGAGGCCAGACAGAAACGCGGACTCGAGGGAGGTGAGGAACTCGGACGTGGAGGCGGGCAGACCTGGTTTTTGTCCATGCACCGAAACGTGCATGTGAGCACCCGATCCGCCTGTCGATCTCGTCAGCGTGTCGATAGGCACGATGTACTCGATTACGCACAGCTATCTAGGGCTAGTCTAGGAGCGAACGTAGCCCTCAGACCGTGTTTGCTTGCAATGTTGTAGATGGTCTCGCGCGTGTGGACGAGGGCGTCCGCAGCCTCTAGTGGTGCCATCGGGCCCGTGACCATCTCATACTAGAACACGGTCAACACGCAGCCTAACGTCGACGAGGCAAGACGGGGACGCACCTGTCCTGGCGCAGCCTCCGTGTGGTACATTTGCAGCTCGATACCGTCCGCTTGGATCGCATCGGCGATTTCTTCCAACACCTTCGCCTCGACCGTGCCCGTACTCAACGCAAGGGTGGTGGACCAATGATGGTCGTTCACGGCAACGATCGGATTGGTTGACTTGAGAAGAATGAATTCACTTTCAAAGCCGATCAAGAATCGAACGCCCAGCTCTTCGGCGGCATACCTGAGCGACGGCGTCAGCCACGCTCGTTTGCCCCACCCGACATCAAGGATCACACTCACTTGAGAAGACGTGACAAGACCGTGCGGGGACAGATCGGCACTTCAAACGACGGTCCACTTGGTCGGGGGACGGACGTCTTCTCTTGGAAGAAGCCAAAGAAGACAGCGTGTCGAGGCGCGTAGTGACACGTGCGGAAGGAAGAGAGATCAAAGACGTAAAGGTACTCCCCGACGCTACTGAATCCGGGCGCGAGTTGGAGGACGATCATTCCGAGAACGGGCTTGACGGTCGTGACGCCAGGTCGCTCTGACGTGAGGAGCTTGCGAAAGTGAGATACCGACAAGACGCGGCAACGAACTTGGTTGAGGAGGTCTACCCATTGAATGCGAACGTACTGGATGTCGTGGGCGATGAAGAGGGATAAGAAATCGTGGTGCGATTTGAGCGGTGCGACAAGTTCTTGTGGCATAGGAGGTTTGATCGCCGTTGGGAACGACATTATCCTAGTACTGGTAGGAGATCGCCTGGGTCAAGAGAGATACGCAAAGGGAGGACTCGTGAAAGACAGCAATAATATAATGTCAGCCATAAGTACCAGCCGGGCTTTATTGAGAGGCCTTGCCGCCATCAGTGCAGAATAGTCCGATGCACGAGGTGATTGATGCCCGTGGGAACCTTTCACTCCTCCGAGATCTCCTCTCCTCTCCACTCATCCTTCCCTCCATACGTTGCATTTTTACACAATTGTTATCGGGATTCAACGTTCACTTGGCCAGGCCGCCAGTGGCCAAACTGGCGCATGATGTAATTGACCATTATCGCGTTTACGTGTCATAGCGCTGAGCTTAACTGTGAGCTGGAATGAAAGTTTATTTTTCCGTACATCTCCCGCTTCAGCGAGACTGCAACATCACACCTCGTCGAGTTCACAGCCCTCTTTCTCACATGGCACGCAAAGACAGACTAGAACGAGTTCATCATTACACGAACAATTACATATTTCGCCATTTCTATGAAATTCGCTGCTTCTTGAGTTAGTCACAATGGACAGCGATGACGTGGAAAAAAGAATGAGGAATTGCGGGTATTACACGGAATTTTGGTCTTCCACCAACGCCTCTGGTAACGCACATCTCGTCCACTTTATACCACCTTCCCCAACACCCTCGGTTGCGACAAGTCAGCCATGTTGATGAAAATGTCATCAGCGGGGTGTCTGTAAAGCGGCGCGCGCAATCTCTTTTGGTCGAGGTGGTGTCCAATGAAACCGATCGAGCGCCCAAGCACAAACAAGCCGTTGAGTGTACCAATCTGGGAGCGGGTCAATCCAAGGACATTGCGACATGAAAAAGGTGCGAACCTTGATGTACTCGTCAGCCTCCTCGGGCGTGAATGCACCAGAGTCGCGAAGCAGATCGACGAAGCAGACAGCGATACAACCATCAACGTTCAAGATCAACTGACGGCAAGCGGTCAGTAACCATTTCTTTCCTCCCTATGTAACGAATCAACGCGAGAGTCAACACTCACGGTATCCTTCTTCGCGGTTGTCACCTTCTCTACGGCCAACGCATAGTCGAGCAACGAGTGAGAAGGGAAATTTTTGTGAACATATTCCTTGACGAGCTCGACTCGCAGATCAGGGTTGTTGACGGATTTAATCTTGTGACCAATACCCGAAACTGGACCGGCGAGGTTAGCCATCTTAATGATAATATGCAGGTGATGGAAAACACCCACTCAGTTTGTTCGCCTTTCTGCTTTCATCCACGAACTCCCTTGGTGTCAACCCTCTGTCCCTTGCGCCCGAGAACATCGCCGCTGCTTCATCTAAAGCTCCTCCAAATCGACTACCAATTGTCAATAAGCCAGATGCAAGACTGCTAATCAGGTCCTTGCCCGCACGAGTCGCGACAATCGTGTTCATGGCACCACTGACGGCAGGACCGTGGTCTGCAGTCAGCATCAGGACCATTTCGATGAATTTTGCAGCAAATGGAGGTAGGCGGCGCTTGAACCAAAGCAACGCGACGACACCACCCAAACCGATGTCTTCCTTGAATACATCCGAGATACGCATGCCAGCGTATAGCAACTCTTGACCACGCTCGTCCGAGATAGTGGAGATGAATGCTGCAGGCTTTCGGATTAGACCGAGTTCTTGAGCCCACTTGTAATCCATTGGAATAACTGGTGGCTCGACTTCTTTCTGGGGAACGATAGCACCAGTGGCCACAAGTCCTCCGTATGTTTCTTTCAAAACATCAGGAAGCTGTTCAAATGTATCGGGGACGATAAATCCAGCAGCTCTCATTGCACGGTTCTTGGCATCCGCTGTCTCAGAATCGCTGTTGGCCATGGAGCCTGCATGGCCGAATTGCACCTCGGTCGTGAACATCTTGGCGCAAGTGCCAATTGCCCAGGCGACAATGGGCTTCTTGATACGTCCAGACTTGACGGCCTCGATGACACGGTACTCTTCGACACCGCCGACTTCTCCAAGAAGAACGAGCATTTTGCATGCAGGGTCATCTTCGTAGCGCAAAAGATGGTCGATGAATGTGGTACCAGGGTAACGATCACCACCAATGGCAATACCCTCATAAGTACCGTTGGTCACAAGGGACAGGATATTGTTCAGCTCGTTCGACATGCCTCCCGACTTGGAAACGTAACCAACAGAACCAGCGCGGTAAAGCTTTGAGGCAATGATGTTGTCCATCATACTACGCCGAATGAGTACATCTCGACAGGATACTCCAAAGTAGCGACTTACCCTCCGGAGTTACCGATTCTGAAGCAACCAGGTTTGATACCACCGACAGTAGCAGGACCGATTATCAAGACTCCCTTCTCCTGAGCCTTGACTAAGATGTCCCGAGCCTGTCGCTCCGGAACACCCTCGGCGATCAATGCGATAGCACGGATGCTCGTGAATTCGAGACATTCGAGGGTGCTGCTGTACACACTCCGTGAACTGGCAAAGTTGACTACGACATCGACATCAGGGTGCTTCTTGACAGCCTCAGCGAGCGAAGTGTATACAGGCAAAAGCGTCTCCCTTGTACCCCAGTAGAACTTCTGGATGTGGTGTCCACCGAAGGGGTAGATCATCGCAGCAACGGAAGGACGGGCACGTTTGCACGAAAAGTCGAAATCAAGCATACCCTGAATAGCACGGGGCTGGAGACCATAGACGAAACTGCGAGTCTCGGCATCAAACGGCCGGTAAGCGGGTCTGGTAGCGGCATGACCATCTTGAGTAGGGGCATTATCGAAGCGCACGACGACGTCATTGGGCTGAGTGCGTTCACCAGAGGCGTGAATGGTCCCGACCT
The DNA here is from genome assembly GCA_038089875.1 of Fistulinella prunicolor. NCBI lineage: Eukaryota > Fungi > Basidiomycota > Agaricomycetes > Boletales > Boletaceae > Fistulinella > Fistulinella prunicolor. Next base: position 34,870 of record JBBPLP010000142.1, read on the forward strand.
CCGAAGGTGTAGGTGCAGCTGCAGATGAGGGTGTCGCGGGAACAACTTTTGGAGAGCCGGGTGCAGTAGCAGGGACAGAGACAGGTGAAGCCCTCACGGGCTTAATTCCAAGAGCGAGAGGCACAATTTCAGTGATGTGAGTGTCGGGACCAAAAACGCGGATGGGAACACCAAGGGATTCACCTGAAGGAATAAAAATAAGCTACAGGGAAACACAACGAAAAGAACAGAACACACCAAGCAACCTCATGGCTTTCAAACCCTCTTGCCAGTTGGGTCCGCCACGACGGACGTAGATCTTAACCTATAGGAAGGCGGACCAACGTCAAACAGTGTTCCTTGATTACAATTGCAAAGCAATGAGGCTCACTCCATGTGCAATCAAACCAGCCTTGGCTCCTTGCAAAGCCTTGATAATACCCTTGAATGTGGCCGCAACGTTTGTGAAGTTGGCAATACCACCTCCAATGATAAGGATTTTGCCGTCGGGACGGGGAGGCGGCCGGGTGATCAGATCGACTAGTAAGGAAAGGGTGCATGCAGTGAGTAGTAGTATACGCATGGGACGGAGGACTCACGGATTGTCTTCGCATATTCATACGTTTGGCCCTCGGATGGTGCGCCACTATATTCACCATAATTGGCGAGCTCGTGCGCGAAACCAGCAGCAGCGATGGCGTCCGCGTACACAACAGATGCACCACCACCTGCAACCATAGTCCAAATGCGAGCATTGGCGTTCAATACAGTGAGTTTGAGCGAAGCACCAGTGGAAGCATCCAACTTCTGGATATATGCTATTGATAAATGTGTTAATCGGTTCACCGAATGAAGTATAGCTAATACACACCCTCTTCTTTTGTAAGGTCTCGCCCAAAGGGAGCAGGCCAGACCATAGGTGGGCCGCGATCGGCGCCGACCTTGGAACCCTTAGCAGCTTGCGTGGCAGCGTTGTCATAGACACTGAGATCTCTCGCGATGGCCCATTTGGGACCACAGATGAACTCAGCGGTTTGGTCAAGCTTGGCAGCCATGTCTAAATACTGGATGTTGCCATCTTCCAGGACGACGAGGGGGTTGATCTCGAGGTAAGCAAAGTGGAGATCTGCATAGACGTTGTAAAGCCTCATGATGAAGTCTACCAGAGCATCTTTACGCCTTCCGGTAAAGGAAGGTCCGACAAGGCTCACGACGTTTGCACGGGTAGGGAAAAGATTTGTGTCGACGGGGACTTCTAGACGAGACGCGTGTGCATCGACATCGCCAACATCGACACCTCCGGTGGGTGAAAAGAGGATCGTGTCAGAGAAACGGGATGAAGTGATACAGATGTATGCCTCTGCAGATTGGGCGTGAGGTAAGAAGGGTTCGACGATGAACGTGTTGAGGGTGCCGGTAACGGACTCGACCTATTAATGACGCGTGAATATATGAAATAAAATAGCATACATGATGTGAAGGGTGCATCGCGATTACGATAGTGCACTCGACCGGCGGGACGGATAAAGACAACACACCTTTTGGGGTTTTCCGGCTCTATCAGCGATCCATTGCTTGGCGTCCCGCCATTCCTTGTTGAGAGCGAGAAGGCCGGCTTTACCGCGACGTTTGATGAGCTGATCCGGCTTTGCGACAAGTTTAGTCGTCTGCACCCAAGCGGGAAGGTGGGTGTCGGGCGTGATAGCTCCCGATTCAGGATCCCATTGGATCTGAGCAACCTTGGGTGAAGGAAAGGCGAGGGGGGAGTTATCTGGGTGAGCAAAGCTGGGAGACGCGGCGGGGGCGCGCTCGAGCCAGTACGCCAGCAAGAGCTTGGCATCGTATTCGCGGATGGCTGTGTGGGATCAGAAGGGAATGGGACGAGAAAGAGACAGGACAGACCTTTGGAGGACATGATGATGGAGGAGGAACAAAGAACGGAGAAAGGCTGATGATGGGCTTATATCGACTCATGAGCGAAATAATATTTATTTCGAAATGGTATCAGATCTTGTCTACACGCCCCAACGTTCACACGGTCTGAAAATCACCACTGCCACATCACACCACCTGTCTCAGTGCGCCGCTACTGAAAATCCTGTTGGGGGTAACATACGCCCTTCTGGCCGTTGGGGAGGGCGTGCGTTAAAGCAGCGTCTTCAGATCTTCGGCTCGGTTATCCTTTACGACGATGAGCGGGACACTCAAACAGGCAAGCGTGGCAGTGACCGCCATTTGGGATCCCACTTGTTCGCGTCAGATATACCTTTTATTCTCGGTTCCCGTGTCCACCTCATTCCAGCCTCGTTCCAACTTCACTTCATATCAGCTTCCATCTCGATATCGATTTACTCCTGTACCCTATTCCCTCCAACACGTTGCCGTCTGAGAACGCCATCTCTTTTACCTCACCATCGTGCCTTACGTTAGCCACAAGTCTCCATGACGTAGGCTGCTTGAACGGCACGCGGGCTCTTACAAGGCAACATCCAAACATTCAGATTAGTTATATCCTCACACCAAGATTTGCTGTCGCGCCTTCTCAAACAACGCACTCACTTGTGGTCTGCTACGCACCCCGCCTCCGGACCGCAAACTTGGACAAACTTCACCCATTATATCCGCGACCAGGAACGTTACACTGCCTGTCGCGGAAATGCGAAACAAGTCCGCAAAATTGTGCTGATCGGAAATCGAAATATCCGTGCGCACCAAAAAAGGTCGTCGCGGTCAACGGTTGGCCGCCGGTGCACCTCACACTACACGTCATCGACGCACACAGAATGTTGTGCGGCACTGATCGGCTATTATCCCTCGTCAAAGACGACGCATCGCCTGTCTCAGAACGCGAGCGGGGCTCTGCATACCAAGGAACGCACTAACCCAACTTGGCTATTGTAGGCTTATCAGGCATGTCAGACATTTGCGTAAGATCCGATCTAGGACAAAGACACGTTGATCCCGTTCCATTCCATCTCAAACGGCCGCTGACTGAGATTCGATTGCGTAGACATCAGGGTGGGAACTGAGATTGTCCTATCATTTGTGTCTCCAGGCTACCCATCTCTTCAAAGGGTTCGTGCATACTACTAGACGCATTGCCAAGATACCTGCGAAAACATCATCGACCGCACATGCGGTGGCGAGACAACCCTTTTTGATCATCCCGCCCGGCATTAATCGTTGCACCGACTCTCAACTCGGAACGTTCGGAACACCTGGAGTATGCCCGCCAACAAAACATTGGCACCTGACTACTAGAGTTGCGTCATTCCTCCGAATCGAACGTCAATAAAACTATAAGAGATAATTATAGCGCAAGTGCCACAAAGTGTGCAAGTAAGGAGAGAGGGAGAGAATGTCATACATATTTAGTGACCGAACTATCTTAAGACACAGCACTTCTAGGCCCAGGAAGCACATACAAGCAACTTACCCAGAAGGTATACATTACAAATGCCTTGGAAGTCATATTTGTAATATATTTGACGAGGACGATAACGGCTCCGATGGTGGGGAGCGAGTTAAAAAAATCGTAATGATAGAACCAGACATGAAACATAGATCATGGCGATATTGCTCCGACAACGACGATGCATCCGATACGAGGCGTGTCGACATGGTTCATAGTTGAAGTTTCTCCCTCTCTTGAATCCATTTTTTCTGTTGAAGAAACACGATCAGGCCTTTGATTCCTTCCTCGGTCCTCGGTCGCGAGTATGTCTTCGGATGCGGCGGAGCATAGATACGGTGACGTTGAGCGCACAAAAATTGAAGGGAAAAGAAGGAGAAAACTCGTATGTGATCGGCTACGTGGGAATTAAATTACCGCCATCTGGGCCGGCCCGAGAACTTTGTAGTTACTGGCGCTATTCGCATTGCGCGTCACTTGCTTGGGGAGCTTACGCCATCGCTATCGTAGCTCCTGCTCTGACCTAGGATCCATGCAACTTCCAGGCAAACCATCGGGGTTTAACTGGAAATCCCATGGGTCACAAGATCATGAAGTCACTGGCGAGTCTTATCGAGCGAAAGGAACATGCTCACGATTGCAAAGGGGAGTCACGCTACTATGCTACCACGACGCAACATTCATCTCATTCGGAATATGTCAGTACCTTCGCACTCGCAGATGGCATAACCCTTACACTGAAAATTCGTCAGTGCACGATCGCGAAACGAACACGGGTGCATTGGTTTACTGAGGCGAGCCGGGACGTGTCCAGGAGCGGTGGCAGGGTCCTGGCGCAGTGGCTGGTAACCCCGTCGCAAGTAGTTATCATGTCCCTGCTGTAGACATCCCTTCATCTTAGCCCTTCCCCCTCACCCGGAGCAGCTCACCTCCAAATAGCTCCTACATGATAGGTCACGCTCCATTGGCGAAATACCGTCATTTTGGACTTTGAACTGTTCCCAGTTCACATCACTTTTGAGGTGAAGCTGTACGAAACGTTAAGCCAACGGGATGATTCTTAAAGTGTCACCTAGTGTATGCAAGTCGCGACTGGGTACTATTCACCACGAGAGTGCATCTACCAAGAATCAAGTAGCTAGGCCCAGAGCCGATTTCTCGGGGGTAGTCGTGGCTCCATCCTATTTACTTGCCGCCAACAGATAAGGGCCCGATGAACGAGACGCTGCTACTGAGGGGAAAATGGCAGTGATTAACTGAAACATTGTGGGTAAACGTTCCGAGATGAGTCGGAACCCGACCGTTATCTAGACTCGCTGCATAATTCACTTTTGGCTATTTGCGGTAACGTTGGTCATCAAGCCTGAAGCGGTCTGAAGTAACAGATATTCTTCCTGCATATCAATCCTGAGGCCTGAGGGCCGACACTTGTATTAGACGTTGCCACTGCAACTGAGCAGAAGAAACACCACTCTACATCCAAATTGCCACTTTGTGTCACTTACCAGTCACCCACTATTATCTGAAAATCTGGTCAGGTCTGAAACGACGTGCCAATTTAACCAGGCCGCCCTGGGTTTTAGACAGGAGCATACTTGAAAGAGAAAGAACTGAGGCTGTGCCGAGGTGTACTGCTACGCTTACGTTACTAATCATTTGAAACTTGAACCCAGCCGAGGTTGTCGAACTTTCCGCCCCAATGCTGCGTCCCAGACTACCTGTATCATAACACCATCATCTATTCCTGCTGGTACAATGTTTACTAGTACGGATGACCTTGATTTTGTTGAAAACACGGCCTCACCTCCATTTACCCATACTTCTGAATCATTTCATTATACGCTTACCCATGTCTTTCTCCCCTTTGATCTTCCCAACTACAATGACTGTTCTCCAGATCAGGAATGTCGACTTCTTCGTGCAGTGTGTGCCGCCGCCCATGCTTACAACACATGCGTTTCCGAAAGCTCTGACCCTCAATGGCATCACATCACAAAGATGCTGGACAAATTACAAGTATCTCTTCGTTCTGAGCAGCTGGACAATGACCGTATTATATCCGAGCTACGCGGAATGCAACCAGGAGGTATGTTCGTAGTTCCCCTGTCACTATAGGACTGACCGACTGTAGATATCCTTACATTTTTCATCCGACGTCAAAATGCCGCAATTATCCTCACGAAGCGAGAAACCACTATGCTATTCGAATCATTCGAGGTGTCTCCACGCGAAGATGCTATTGAGACCACACCGAACTCTCTGATATGCTCGTATCCTTTGTCATCTGTCGAGGTGCCAAACGAAGTTGTCAGCGACCGGGATTTCCAATTCGAATTTGTCAACTTTCTCTCTCTCCCCGATGATGGTCATTCGGGGTTTCCCCCTCCTCCAGCAGCCCATTCGCAGTATATTACCGCATTGCTTTCTGGCATTTTACGCAGTGTTGGTCGCACTGTCGAGGTTCCTTCCATCACCAAACGCGTTCGTGACCATGTTGGCCGGCCGCTGGAGAAGAAGTTTGTATCTGAGGATGGCAGAGCCTGGCGCCGGTCTTCAGTTTGGCTTCTCGTCAGGGTGGCGATACAGATGGGCATCGATCGATCGACTCTTGGACGTGTTGTCTACAAACGATTTGTGCTATTCTTTATATGCACTTTCGCAAAGGACGTAAAAGATAAGGATGTATCCAGCACTCTGCTCCACTTGATGTCGTCTAAAATCCTTCGACGTCTTACCAAGCTTGGTTCTTCCCTCCCCGACTGGCTCTCCAAGATGGCGCTAGAGACCTGTGAATATCTCCGAGAGATCCTTGACGCCAGATGTACGGAGCTCCGGTCTATCCATTCCCGCCCATCTCTATTTCGGAACCCTTCCCAGGATGAACTCGCAAGAGATATGCAGCATTCGCTCATCGGGGGCAATGAATATATTTCCAACGCTCTTGGAAATCGTCACCATGACCCCCCTAGCGCTCCTTTCCATCCCAGCCACCGTTACCGTGGCACTATCGATGACTTTCTATCTTCAAAAGGGGACCAGTTTTTGGAGGACGCGTATTATGCCGACCCCGAAACGACTCTCTACGACATCGAGAAATTGGTGGAGCAGGACATAGATGAATGGTTAGCACGCGTCACAAATGTGGATGAGGCATGTGTAGGGCTTGAGATCTTGATGGACAGATACATGGCAAAGGTCGACGCCCGGTGGGACGACAATCCAGAAGATTGCTCGATCGCAATACTTACAGCACTTGAGCTCTTCGTCGCGCTTGACAAGCTAGTTATGGAAGAAGTTCCTATACTTTCCGAATACTCTCCCGAGATCTCGACAACCTTCCTGGAATCGCTACTCCTGCGCAAGGCAGCGAGCCTCCATCGTCTTTCCTGCGTGTACCAATATCTGTTTATGCGAAACTCCCAGTCTCGTCTGGGATGGTCAGTATTCTCGGATGAAATCACGGAGGACAGTTTTCCTGTCCGTTACTTCGACCAATCTCCACGTCTGCAAGATCTCAAAGCTCGGATAGAACAGGACACCACGGAGCTATTGCCCGCCTTTGCGTTACACGCAAAAGTCGTCGTTTTTGAACTGGAATGCCCTATGTGCATTCGTATCTGGCGATCTGCCGCTCCTCGCATTCTGCATTATTTCCACATCCCTTACGCAGCGCCCAGTGAGAAGATGGAAGGACAGAATCTACTTGGTCGCATTCCTGCATTACAGCCTTACTTTGTCTGCCACGAACGCATACCACCCGCGGTCCAGATCCATTTTGCATATTTTGCTCCCGACAGATCTCAATCTCAAAATCGCCCGACGTTACGTTATGCGATCCAATATCCCATCTATCAAGAACCCCCCTCCAGGGATGTTGTCCCGGAGCGCCATTTCTCAATATGGCCGCGGAAGGAGCACTATGTTGTTTCGGACCCTCCTTACAAGCGCACGTACAGGCTTGTAAACCATTACTATTGTTCCTCGTGCAGAGTTCTGGAAAAATACGTGGATTGTACCACTCACACTTCTAACGACGTCTTAGGCGCTCAAGCAGACTGTCCTGTGGGACTTTCCCTTGACGAATTTCTTACTTTTGCACACCTGCGGAGTGGTGGCTTGCTCCAATGGGTCAACATCCTGCGGGGATTGCGCAGTAGAACTCTCAATTTCCGACATCACCATGTTCATTATCTTCTTGCCCATGCGATCTTTCAAGTCGGACCGCTCGATTTGAATACAGGAACCTGGATCTGGCATCAAGAACTTCAAGACTCATCCTTTTGCGGAGCCCTTCTGGACGAACTTGGCAGTCTGTTCTTGGACGTTGGAGTTGGCTCGATTGATGGGATAGTGATGAACACCATTTCTTTGTTGCTTACCCGGGTACTTGCATCGAGCCCCGGCGAAGTTATCTCGAGGCGAACCATCGCACTTCTTGCAAATGTACGCAGGAAGACATTCCACTGGGTGCAGGAACTATCATACAACCTAGCAAAGGCACCCACGAACGAGGAACGCAGTGATCTGTTGCTGGATATGGCTACCACTTGTCGAAGCACGTTTGACGTCGACTCTCTCACTCTTCACGAGCTCTTATGTTCCGCAGAGGATGTGGATGCTGCGCTTTCTTGTTCCTTCTTCATACACGCACTCCCTCCCGAACATACAGGTATGCGTACATCTGGAATGTCGAAAATGTTCAGTTAACGTTATTTCATCAGACATAGGCGACCCATATTTGCTCCTGCTCCTCCGACGAGACCGGCGTATTTTCTTCGTTCTCGAGCAGGCCTTGAGTGATGTAATCCTCGCCGACGTATCAGATTATGGTGTTGACCTTGCAGTTTGCAAAATATTCCCAAGCCATAAGCCAAGTGGTCGCAGATGGGAATATTTACAGCATCCAAACTCTCGTTGGTTTACGTGTGGAACTAAAGCAACCGTGCGCCGACCCTCGCAAGCCGTGCATTTTAACCTTCTCAAGGGGACACTTCGAGTAGACGGTCGGCCCATAGGGGGATTGCCACGTATGATGCGGGATAACCCACAATGTCAAACACTTTTCCGTGATGTGTGTGCATGATGTATTTGCTGATACTACGTGCATTTCTCACTATTGTTTGTAGCAAGGGTTTTTCATCATACCCTCCAATCTTCCTGGAATGGATTTTACAACGCTAGCCGCGATGTCCAGATACAAGGTATGCGAACGAATACTAGTAACATAATGATGCTCATATACGTGTAGATGCATTTTTCGCTGCGAGGCGACAATCTGGTAGTCCGAGCGCAATGCAATCAATCGAGCGACATCTTCGAGATGATTCCTGCGAAGATGCTACTAGAAGACCTTCCGCCTGCGCTCATCCTTGGCCATGTTCATTGGATGAACCTGACCACAGGGGACATTGAGATACGCCCTTTGGAACGGCCTTGGGAGCAGTCTTCAGACAACTGGAGGATTGATTGTGCATCTGGACGATATCGTGTTTACAGAGGCCGGGAGACTCTTGTGGACGTTCGAAGTCCAACCTGGGCAATGGTATCAAAGTGTTTCGAGTGTCTTAACGTCAAAATGATGGACCTTGAATTCAAGCAAGAGAACCACATCAAAAATCTCCTGATCACCGTGTCCCACATCAGCTCTCTCCATTTTGTACCAGTGCTACGTCTGTCTGTTGTATTGCCCCACTACGGGTTGTCCTTTTTTGTCAACGCCCAGGGAGAACTCGAGTCCCACGACTTCAAGGACATGGTTTACGACGAAGATCAAAATATTGGTGCATTGTTTGGTCTAGAGAATCTCCTCGTTCTCCGGCAAAGATTCCATTTTGCAGAAGAACTTATTCCTAGGCGCGTGCTCATACCAAATTTCCCTTTCGAAAAGCATGGCGATTATCAGGTTGTGGCTGACACCGAGTCCCATCAATCCGACGAACAGGCTGATGAACCGTTATATCATACCTACAACGTGGACACTGAGTTGGGTTGCTTGATAGGGAATGGGAGCTCGTCGAACTCGCAGCATCTCGCCCGTCTACAAGCCATGACTAGCTGTGATTGGCCTGATTCACTGACAGGAAAGACGGGTGCACAGGCAGCGCTTCATCTCATGCAGTCGGTTGGGTGTCGATCGACTATGAAACATAATATTGCCACAACAGGCACCTTCTGGAGTCTTAGCCAGTTACAATACCCTCAAATCAGAGCCGCGGACGACGGAATACGGGCAGCCGGTCTCCACCTCAACGGTCATATGTATGACTACGAATTTTCCGCTACGATGGCCAACAAGCGTGCCATGGGGCGGGCTGCGTACTTCTTTCCATCGAATGGAACTGGAAAACCTCCGAAAAACTTCGAGGACATAGACTATCATCCGACCCAGGAGACCAATCTA
>JBBPLP010000143.1:0-44475 GCA_038089875.1 Fistulinella prunicolor
TGGTAGCGATGGTAATAGAACAAGAAGTGTTTTTTCAAACTCAGCTCTAATGCGGAGTTGATATACTAACTACTATACAGTTATTAGTAAGCGGTTCACATGTATCACGTGTGTCGCAAAAAATTAGTGCCCCATGATAATGCCGCCGGGTGATAACGTGACCTTAGGCCCTTATAAGGTACATTGAAAGGCTCTGATAATGGTATTGTGTACCTTAAAATATCACCCGAGTCGCTTGTAAACGGTAGCCGAGATAAGATCATGGGATCAATATCGTGGTAATGCAAGTTGATGATATAATCAAGCGTAGCTTCGACGAGATAGCACGTTTTCCCGTTGGCTACTTACCATGGCGCCCTCACGCAATCATCGAGGCAAGTACCACTACTCTGAAGAAACACTTACCGTCCAAAAATGTCAGCATTGCGGGAAAGTGTTCAAGCCCCAGGGTTTCAAGAAACACGAGACTAGCTGCAAACATCGACAAGAGGTATTGGAGGAGCAAGAGTGGCACGGGAAAGATTTTGAGAAGGGGAGACGAAAAAGTAAGTGTTCGATTCTCCTGCGTCAGCTAACCTGAACTGGACTGAAATCTGTTTCAGCACAAAAACTAGCTCGCATCCAGGTCGGCAACAACAGTTTGGCTTCTGGGAGCAATACTACTGTATCGCAGAGAGCTACTACGCAACGACGACCTCCACGTGCTGTAAATGAGCCGCAGGATCACCCAAGACCTCATGACGACTTGCGCCAACCCGACCCGAATGACGACCTCTATTACAACGACATCAGTAAATTTTGAACATCTTGGATTTGATCCCGTGTTATTCACTTACCGTAAAATTTTATTTGTAGTCGACCCCATCGACGATTTGGATGCTGCGCGTATCGGCGATTCGGAACACAATATGAACGAGAATATGTGTAAGTAGACCCATGTGGTCATTTTATGTGCGTTTACATCAAATCAACTACTTTTTTTCTAGCGCGACGATCGTCGGACGTATCTATGGCAAGCATGTTAAGCCGGCAGCGGCCTGACGATCCTCCGATTTCATTCCAGCGGCCTACCGATTTTAAGACAGAATATCACCCACGCAGCATGCGGCCCCCACTCTGCCAAAAGTTTGAAGAATTTCGCTCCAAAGAGAAGTGCATGCAGTCAAGCCCAGTCGACTCTGTGCCATGGAGACCGTTCCGTACTCGCGGGGACCATGCGTTCGCCGAGATAGCTCTCCGTGCTGGGCTGAACAAGTCCGAGGTCGACGGCTTACTTTCGTTGATCTCCCTTGTTTCTCGGGGAGAGGAGAAAGTGACGTTGAAAAATGAAGCCGAGTTGCGGAAAACATGTGACGATGCTGGGGCAGAGCTCACACCTGTATGTGCTGTCAATAATTCTGTAATGTCCGTAACTATCAGAACATAATCAATCCGTTGTATTAGTTTTCTAAAGATGTTATCTCCACCAAATACAAGTCTGAGGTCGTTGAGTTTGACGTTCACACCCGCCCGATCTGGGACTGGGCGCTCGATCTACTCGCCAACCCGGAGCTTGCCCCACATTTCGTTTGGGACGCTGAACGCGTGTACAAGCATGACGGCACTGAATACGAGCGGTTTTATGACGAACCCTGGACAGGTGATCGTTGGTGGGACATACAAGTACAAGTCTGAGCTTAACAGTAGGCGATCGTCATTACTTACTATCATTTATCTTCCAGTCCCGACTTCCGGAAAACATTGAGAATGCTGTACCATTTGGCTTTATATTATACGCTGATAAAACTAGACTGTCATCCCATGGCAGTGTCAAAGGGTACCCTGTCATTGTCCGTTGTGCTAACCTCCCAGTAGAGATCCGGAACTCGCAATCAATTGGAGGAGGTTGTGTCGTTGGTTGGCTGCCTATCGTGAGATTATTGATATTTCCTAAACTAATGATACTGATTGTATTCTATGCATTACTTTCCAGGTGCCGGAGGACGCCGCCGAAGAAGGTAAACTTGGATATACGACCCTCAAGCGTGTTGTTTGGCATGAGGCATTCACTAAGCTATTGGAAGCCATTATCATTTACTCTAAAACCGGCTATCAACACAAATGTTGGGATGAGATCATTCGGTATCTTTTTCCACTCATATTGATCCTGTCGGGGGATTATGAAGAACAGTGAGTAAGCTACCTTCTTATCGTAACAGTTACATCTGATATTATCATTAAACACAGGTGCATGATGTCACTGATCCGTGGCCGGAATGGCAAATGCCCATGTCCAGTTTGCCTCGTCCCTTTAGAGGAACTCCATGATCTTGCTCAGACATTCGGACTTCGCAATGCGGGACAGGGTGAGGAAGGGCTCAAATCATACAAAATTCGCAAATCTACTGGAGAAGAGATGCTTAAGAAGCTCGGCTTACGCCCTGTTGAAGTAAGTCTCAAGAGACTTCTCCGAGAACCCAATTAAGTCGTCAGTAGAATGTATTCTGGCTGGTTAGGTATTCCGACCCGCATGACGCGCTGAGCTTCGACCGCTTACACTACCTACATCTGGGAGTATGGGGGAAGCATCTTCTCGGAGAACTGAAGTCGATTCTCAAATTCCTTGGACGTCAAGCAGAGGCGACGGTTGAAGGTCTGTAAGTATTTCAAATTTCGTCGCTGGTTTCATGTCTGATCTGGTCCATCTTGTGTACAAAGTGCCAAAGACTTCCCTCGCTGGCGCAAGTTATCACATTTCAAGGCAATATTGAATGTCACATTCAGTGATGGCAATAAGCTTGCCGACTTGTCCATAGTAAGTTGGCGCATTCATGTTTCTCAATTTCATCTCGACGTCGCTTATGTATGTGTCTATTGTTAATAGCAAGTTTATCTCGCCACATTAAGTGTCGTTACACCAACCACATGCCCCACTGGCCATCTACTATTGAAACTCATCAGTACCTATCTTGAACTAGATAGTTTGATTGGTCTCGACGTTCAGACAGAAAGCACAATCGCCCTCATTAATGCCAAGCTTCTTGTTTTCAACGAGCGATTAAATGTACTCCGCGTTGATTCGTTGATATGTTACTATTATTGATGAGTCCTCCAGGCTTATGTGACCACCGCCGCAAGCTCAGGTATCCCTGGCCTCAGGGAGGACTGGGATTTTCCCAAGATTCATCTGTGGAAGCATATCGTACGGGATATACGCAATAAGGGGGTATCGCGAAACTATAGCACACGCCCGAATGAGAAGATGCACGGTCCACTGAAACATGCTTATCAAGACCGGTCAAATGGTAGAGATGTTGCTGGACAGGTAAGCTTTCACATACAAATTTAATATGGGGTCCCAGGGTTTAACTATATTATTGTTTGCTTCATTCAGATCCTTCGTGTTGACCAGCATGTTCTTGCGTGTAAACTTTTGCGCGATCGCATAGACCAATTCGACCAATGGTGTCTTGCAAAAAATAACCATTCAGATACCGGTGATGACAATGATGGCCTCGATCATGACCAGAACAATGGTTTCTTAATACCGGGCCTTCAGTTTGAGGGGCACTTCAAGTTTGGTTCACCATGCAGGCCGGAGACTATTCAAGAGATTGAAGGCTCTCATAATGATTCGGACCGGGCCTTTGTGGGATTTCGAAAGAAGTTTACGGAGTATCTGAACAACTTTCTACCATCGGTCGGACATCAGTTGACCCGGTGGATCAGTATCCCACAGCATTTCAAAGTGAGCCTTTGAGTTTCAGCGGTCAAAATTGACAATGACTAATACTAATCTGAGTCAGGTACGAGAATACCGGTATCTCAAAGTCAATTATGAATCCAGTGTTGACTGGAGGATGGCCACCGACTACATACGTTGCACCCCGCAGTTCTTCGACGCACCACGCTATGATTGTGCACTAATACAACTCGAGCCGACAAAAAAGGTGTTCGTGCGCCTTATATTCATCTTTACCTGTCAACTCGACGACATTGGTGAGCTCCAGCTTGCCCTCGTTCAACCTTACACCGCAAGCATAGCAAACCGGCGGAAGCGTCAATTGGACAACGAAATGAGTCTGACACGTGTCAGGGCTGTTGACCGGACCTCATCCATCTTCATTCCGGTGGCCTCGATCATTCGAGGCGCGCTGCTGTTTCCTGATCCAGCCCACAAGGGCGAATTTCTCATCGTTGACCACATTGATGGTGACATGTATCTCCGAATGAGAGAATGGAGACAGGGCGGCAATTGATGTGAGTGTTGCTGCAGTTCGGTGAGTCTTGGAATGATATCCTACGCTTAACATGACCATTGACATAATTCTTTCTAGCGACTGCTGTAATTTAGTTATGCGGGTAGTCTTTGTACAATGAGGTGGCGACTGCCATTGATGGCACTAATCACATTAATACTAATCCGTACTGCTGGCGCCGAGCACGCTGCATTCCTGTGTATTACTTGTGTCGATGTTACATCCTGTTGCACCCAGGTGCGTTATTTTACCTCAGCTTCATTGTTTTATACGTCACAGGCTATGCTGCTACAAAAACGTCCCGAAATGTTGCGAACACGCATTGTTTGGGCCATAAATGTATTTAAACATTCGGGAAGCTCTATGGTACATTCCCCCAGTACTCGCCGCCTCATCCTCCAGCTGATTCAGTTTGTCCAATCCCTGTCATCTCTCCGCCATTATGCCTAGACCTCGTGCTGATTCCTCTGGCGAGGATTTCACCAACCGCATCGGCGACATCAGCGGCAATGATACAGAATCCCAAGCCGACCGCGAGGAACGTCAGGAGGATGGAGTGGATCGAGGCGATAGTTCTGATCCTGGGTCAGATGTCGACGAATTGCGGAGAGCCCTTTGTGTGCCAGGCCCCACTGCGGATATACAGGAATTGAGAAAGGTAAGATTCACCACATCTATTCTACGTGCTTGAGGAACTATTATTATCAATGGCTGATCTATGTTTCAGGCACTCTCTTACGTACAGCAACGCTACTACGACGTACGCACTGAGCTCCGAAGCGTACGCAAGGACTACCTTGCCCTCTCGGCCACGGTTCCAGCTCGAAGTCGCGGTCGCGTAATGAAGAAGACGTCTGAGCTCGATCAGGCTATCAGTAAGGTAGCGAAGAAATACACGATGTTCTACCATTTCTGGATCAACGACACTCTTTTCCCTACGACTCCAAAACCAAATGTTGACCCTCGTAGTCCTGCACGCTGGTCGAGCCCCGATGCTATTGCTAATGGGACGGTTGCCGAGCTATATGAAGCTGTCCCGGCTGAACTGCATGAAAAGATGGAGACTTACAAACAGTTTGGACCATTGGTGAGTTCGACGTTCGATGATATTTGTTTGGATGATATCGGGCTAATCTAAATGTATTCTCTAGTTTCGCGTCACTGTCAATGCTGAGCGCTCCAACCTATTGCGGGCAGTCAAGGACTCGGCTGCGCTCCTTTTCGCTCCCTTGCGTCTCCCTATCGACGTCTTCTCGATGCCCTCTGCCATGAAAGCTACTAATGAAGACCTTCTCCGCCTGCTCAAGTGTCCCGAAAATCTGCATGACGCTTCTTCAAAGTATGAACGTCTCGCGCCGGTTCTATTCGCTGATCCTCGCAACATATCATCAAGCACGTTCCTCAAGAGCAATGTTCTTCTCCAAGTACGTCTCCTCACTCCAGTTCCTCAGCTTTAAATCGCTCACCCAGACTTGTTATAATTGTTAACTTATTCTAGATGGCGCGCCTTCTGCTGTTTGGAAAGAGCTCATTCTCAGACAAGAAGAAGGGTCGACCGAAGGCTAGAGGAGAACGGATGGGAGCTCAGTGTGTTACCGAAGGAATGGTTGCGGGACTCGCCATCATTGTATGTGTTCTAACTTCGCACCGTCTTTAGTCGAATCTACTAACAGTATTTGGTACTAGGCACGATATATAATTAGCCACGACACGGAACTCAGCACGGAAGGGAACAATACCAAAATTCCATACCGCGATGACTTCAATTTCTATCTCGAGCGACTCTTCAAGCAGTCCAGATGGTCAAGAGAGGTTATGGCCTTCTTCAATGAAGGTGTATTCGGACGTTCAGCCATATCCAACACACCCGAGGTCCAGCCCGTGCCCACAATTCCTCCCCAAAATGGATGGGAAGGCGACCTTCTTGAGGAGATGGATGATGACAACGACGCTCCTCCCTCAGTCGTTCCTACCTCCCGTTTTTCACCCCCACAGTCACCAGTAAGCCATCCTGGACTGCAAAACGCGACCCAAGTAGCTCCTGGACATACGTCGGAGAGAGCAGTCGCTAACCATCATGCATCAGTTTCGATATATCCCGGGAGTTCCACTCAAGCAGACATGTCTGCCACGACTCAGGTTCGCCTCGGCGTTGCTAATCTTTCCCTCTCGGATGCAACTGGTCCAGGAGCGCCAAGGAACACAGCTTCGACTGGTCGTTGTGCGTCGGCTGCAACAAAGAAAAAAGCCACACCAGTTGCAGCTCAGGCAGCCCCTGCAAATGAGCGCATGACACGAGCGCGTGCGACTGGAGGCAAGGGTACGACAAAGAAGGCCTGATATTAGTCCTACTGTAATGACAGGTTCTATTACAAGTTCGCCTCATCCCCCTTTGTTTTCTGTGCTTGAGCAGTTTCTACTGTTACAGTACTTACCTGAATGATAAATGGACTCTACCTTTGCACCTAGTGATGATGAGGCCGACACAGTGTGGTCCTTGATGCCGGGTGGGGTTAGAAGTCGATGATTCAGACGTGGGCGGCATCGGCGAGAAGCATGGCACATGTCTGGTCTCTTCCAAAGCTGCAATATGAAACGTCTGTATGGTTGCGTTAAGGTCGATGGATGAGCACTCCTGTCTCTGAACGTGATATGTAGGGCATTTTCCTGAGCAGACTTGTACAGGTTGACGAGAGTCTGTATGTGTTGAATTGCTTTATCTGCGGAAAGATGATAGAGAGAGACGACGTTTTTGGCAGAAAGGGTCAAGGAAGGACTGACCGTCTTGTTTCTGGGAAGAGAAGCGCAGGAAGAGGCTCTGAACTATGCTGACGGAGTGGTTGACCAGGTGAACTCTCCGCCCGAACCAGGATTCTGATTGTTGGTAATGTAGCTCATAGAGACAGCCGTCCTGAGAGCCAACCATGAAGATGCGACCCCGAGGGGTGCCGACGACTGAGGGAGGGGCAAGGTTGAGAAGCCGATGAGGAGGACGGAGATGGGTGTACGCAATACCATTACAGAAGATATTTCGTTGACGAACACCACAGGCTTTGAATTGACGAGGGCGACATGGGTGATGACGTCTGGTTGGTCTTCAAAGGAGGTAATGTCCTGGCTGTGGGGAGGTGAGGAGGGGGACAGGACGGACGGGCCCATGAATGTAGTCCCACAGAAAGAGTTTATGGTCGATGGAGATCCATACGCGCTCTATCTTGGGGATGAGGCTCATGTGGGAGGTGACGCTGGTGGCTGATGAAGGAGGGGTGAGCGGGGAAGAGAGAAGGAGGGAAGATGTACTGTTGTAGTACTGAAAGAGGGTGTCGGGTATCCCGATGAGCCTGCACTTCTGAAAGGGGACGCGATAGTCATCGGGGAAGACGCCGTAGGAAGCGGAAGCGGAAGGCCCTGCGGCTGGAAGGGGGTGTACAGGGGTGTGCCAGGAGGGGAGAGCACGGACGGGGCATGAGGTCAGCGACATTGGGGATGGCCTGGATTCAGATAGTCCTTGAAAGGCGAGGAATTTAGTCGCCGAGGATGCGGGTGTGAGTTGGAGGGGGGGAGGTCGACGAGGGGTGGGATGTCGCTAGTAGATCAGTACAAACCCGGATCCGAGTTTTCCAGGAAGCCTAACGGTGGGCTCACTGGTCCAGGAGGTTGGCATCGATTTAGAAAGACTTGCGGTCGTCTTATCATGACCTGATCTCAATATCATGCCAGATTACAAATCATTACCAAAGTGGGATATTAGCGACATGCCTTATAAGTGACATCGCCACCAAAATTAAAATTTTCTTTTCGTTCCATTGCCATGGTCGTTGAGGACGACCAGGTCTGAATCTTCAGGCAAGAGCCTCAGGCAGGATCAGGGACCGCAACGGTACGGTCTATTTATGACCCCGTGCTAACTGCCTGCACTTGCAGGTAGCCTGTCTGTCGCTAATGGTATGTCTTCACAAGTTATTATAAGTCACTTCATCATCTTTAAAAAAATTCCCCCCGTCAGTGTCACCTTACCTGCTCGGGCTGCTGCGCTTCCAGGTAGAATTCTTTTCCCCAGGCACTGTTCTGAGTCAATGCAGCCAGCCTGTCATTGTTCATGGTGTGTCCCCACGGCCCTGTGTATTAAATTCTATCCATATTCACTGTCTGACCGCTTCTTCGCCCCACTTCTCCACTCAGTTACATGGTTTGACCTGCATCCATTCATTCCCCCATTGGGGCTCGACCTCAACCTCGCATACAAGGGTCCGCTGGTAACCCTACCATGCTTCAGTCCAACCTATTCAACCTCCCCGCTCGTCTCCACTAGCTTATCTCGTCACACCTGCTTTGTTCATTTCGCCGCCATCCTACTTGGAATTCTATGGCTCTCTGTCCCCCCATCTTGCCCTGTCACCCTCTCCCTCTGTTTCCATGTCTCACAGCGTCTTGCCCAATCTCCGTCTCTGTCCCCTCGTCCTGCTGTCCCCTCGTCTCCGTCTCTCCATTCCCTCACCCCGCTGTCTCCTTGTCTCTCCGTCTCTCTGTCCCTGTCTCTCCGTCCTCTCCGTCCCCCTCTCCCCTGTTTTCGTGTCTCATTGTGCCTCGCCCAATCTCCGTCTCCGCCCCTTGTCCTGCTGTCCCTGGTCTCTATCCCTCGCCCTGTTGTCCCCTCGTCTCCGTCTTTCTGTTCCCTCGTCCGGCTCTCCCCTCTCCATCCCCTCGTCCGGCTCTCCCCTCGTCTCTGTTTCTCCATCCCCTCGTCTGGCTGTCCCCTCGTCCCCGTCTCTCCATCCTCTCATCTGGCTGTCCCCTTGTCTCCGTCTGTCTCTTCGTCCCCCCGTCTTGCCTTGTCTCTCTCCCCCTGTTTGCGTGTCTCATCGTTCCTCGCCCAATCTCCGTCTCTCCATCCTGCTGTCCCGTCGTCTCTCCATCTCTCCATCCCTGTCCCCCTGTCTCGCCCTGTCTCCTCTCCCCCCATTTCCTTTAGATGGTGCATTAAAATACAACCGTAATTCAGCATAGTAGAAATGATGCGCAGTGAATGAAAATATTTAATTTGCAATTCTCTGGCGAAATTGAGAAATCATGAGAATGGGACTGGCAGCTATGACCAGAATGACGGATCCATAAAAACCCGTTGACATGTCGAAATTGTCATTATCATGCATTAAAATAACCTCCAATGAAAATATTATGATAAGTCACGGCCTCCCATTATCTGTGCATTGTAATGCCGTATTTGGAAATGATAACGGTTAATTTGCTTCATTATCTCGTACATGTGCAGATTATCTTTGGTCATTACCATACATTATAAGGCACTGCCGGCAACCGCACCTTAACATGTATGATAATGCCTTGTCACGCGTTCAATAAATTTGTGACATACACACACAATAGTTCTTGCGTTCTTGCGTTCCACCTGCTCCGGACCATGCAAGGCTTGGACTATTCTGGGTGTGTTTTCTTTGAATCCCATTTTCACCAATGGAATATGAGGAAAGGATGTTCACTAATGATCACCTTGTCGATCATGCGAGTATATCAGCATTTAGGTCCTTGTCTCATTCAAATGGCATGCCAATATTGTGTGTACCGTGTCTCACCGGCACCCCCCGAGTGAGGGGTTGACCCTTTCCCGTTATGAAATGTAAACTCCCGTGGGTTCGTGAGGCAGGTAAGCGAAGAGAACATTACCACTGGTTCTGATATCAACAATCTAGTGCAGTCACATGTTATCAGACGCTCGTGGGCAAGCCTGGGAGAGCTGAATATTAGCGCTTACTTCCACTATATGAGCATGCAGTGCAAGTAAAGTTTTCTGTGCCAATCTTATCAAACCCCCTCCTTCTCCCTCCTCCCTCTCGTGGATTCTTCCTCCGAGACAGCATCCTGTAATGCTGTATATGCATTCTCACTCTAAGCTTGCAAGTTTCCTTCGGCTTGCTCCGCCGTAGCTCGACCCCAGAGGGTGGACCATCTGGGAAAACGGAGAACATTTGTCAAATCTCGGCGGTCATGCTCTGAAATGAAATGAGCTAGCCACTTCCCCTGCTTGCAGAAGTGCTGTCGGTCGGTGTGACCAATAAACAGATCTAGGCTGCGGACAACTGGCCTGCAGCCTGCCGCTCCTTGTTTACAAGGCAGCATGGCAGCTAGCCAGCGGAACATTGGAACGCTTATGTAGCCCATATAAACTACCATGTACGTCTATCTGCCCCTCTCATTTAACATCCTTACGCCAGAATCTCCTCACCAGGCTATTCCGCGCCCGAAGTCACGTAGTCTTTGCTGAGCAGTGAGACAAACTTTTTCGTTTCCTTCGAGGCCCTGACATGTGTCTAGCACCATGCAATCACCACCATCGCCTCCACGTCCCGACACTTTCACTCCTTCCACATTTCCCGAGGAATTGACTCCAGAGGTACGTTCGCGTCCTCTTTTTTGGGGGGTTCGCTCAATTGCTAGTAGCTGCTGCAGGCAGTCCTGTACTACATAAATCAAACTGCGGAAGGGATGCCGCCTGCATCTGAGTACGGTTTTCATCCGTCTGTAATTCTCGTCAAGCTTCTTACCTGACCATACAGAAATATTGTGACAACGAGCAATTATGAGTGTAGATGGCTGACAAACGAGCTGCCATGCAACCGACTCTTTGTTTCCTTTGACGACTTGGTCGCGCACCTCGGACACACACACGATGTACAAGGATCTGCAGAACGGAGGTTGGTATGTTATTGGCGGACAGATAGTGGCCACTGCGGTAAATTCTGGCGCAGAGACGCATTCCGGCGTCACATTTCCACCCATCTCGGAATCTCGTTTCCTTGCAGCAGCTGTGACAAGTCTTACTCTCGAGCTGATTCTCTTCGTTCACACATGAGGAAGAAGCATGGAACGTAGCGTTTTTATTACACATGAATTATTTTCGACCTTCTATATCTGGCTTATACTATTGTCTCTTGTGGCACGCTGGACGCGCATTTTTTCGGTCTCCTTTGTCGTCCGACAATGGTTGGAGGGTCATTATAATAATGTTATGAAATTGTGGACTCAGGCAGCCACGCGCGGTGCCCGATTTTTATTATGTCATGCACACTACGTGATTATGGCGACGCGCAGAGCACATCAGTTACTGAAATCGGCAAGAAAAAATGCATGGAAGGCGGGAGTTGGGACAGCCCGACCGGAAATGAGGCCAGCCAGCCAGCCTGGGCTTAAACAAGACGTTGCTGGAGATTCCAGCCATGTCTACACGATGTACGTTTGGCCCGCCTTGCCATCGATCACGCACCATGAGTCCATGACCAAGCGTGGTCAAGATACATGCGACGAGTGGGTGTATTGGACGTAAAATCGGAACTATAACCCAATTGAAGTGAAGATAGTTGAATAGAATAGCCTTATTCTGGACGTAGCAGATATGCCATCAGTTCTCCTGATACCGGGTGTTGTGAATGTGGGAAAACTGGGAGCATGCGTCCCGGCATTTCCAGAAAAGCATGATCGAAAGGGATCAGAACGAAAGGATGAGCCGTATTCGGTTGCCCACCTGGCCAAGCTGTAGTAATAGCACGTCAATGTTTCTCCTCACTAGACCGTTTCTGGGAGGAACAGAGTGTTTCAGTAGTATGGATTCTGACTATGGAACTTGCACACATCTTCTTTTTTAGATCCTCTCACCAATGGACATGTTCCAGGACGGCTATGAACATCAGGAAATCCTCAAATTTCTTTTCCAACTTTGACCAGCTTTTCCACTCGTGAATTTGAATAGCTATGCAAAGATCACGACAAGTAGTAGCCATTCAGAGAAGCTTCGTACTCAAATCAGCAAATTATAATATTGAAACAACGGGGAGTCGAACTCGCGACTACTTCCAAAAATAGTAGTTACATGACGCATTGACCGTTAGAGCAGCACCATGGTGCCTTAACCTCTCCCATACTTCCGTCGACGCACCCACGACCCTTAGCCACGATCCCATCGAGACCACCGACAACCACAGTCGCGTCGCAGCCTAGTCACGACCACAACGTCGCAACCAACGGCGACGTAGCCGCAACCTCAACGTCACAGCCACCACCGCGACGACGGACATCGCAGCCGCGAACACAGGCGACGCAGCCCCGATCACGGACAACGCAGCCGTGACCCCAACCACTCAACCACGGCGGCGACGACGACAAGAGCGCGGGCAACGCAAGGGCGCGCTCAGCACCACATGGCGTCAACGCGGGCGGGGGCAACGCAGGTGCGCCCCCAACACCACATAGCGACGATGACGTCGAGGATCCGTGCGCCCCCAGCGCCACACGGCGACAGCGGTAGTGACGACGACGACGCAGGCGCGGAAACGCGAAGGCGCCCCCAACACCATACGGCGACGACACGGCGACGACGACAAAGCGTGCGTGCGGGCCATGCAAGGGCATCCCAACACCACCCGGCGACAACACGGCGACGACGACGTGAGCGCGGGCAACGCAATGGCGCACCCAGCACCACACGGCGACGACACAGCGACGATGACGGTGAGGGCGCAGGCAACCACAGTGACGACGACGACGATGCGGGTGTGGGACACGCAAGGCGCGCCCCCAGCACCATGGCGAGGACAGCGGCGAGGACGCGGGCAACGCAAGTGCGCCCCTTTTCATCGCTCTGTGGATACTTTCATTGCAACTTGGTCGTCTTTTATCCAGTCCGCGCCAACATCATTCTGTCCACATCCACTCCGTTCTGAGTCCTTTTTATTCTACTGTACAACTATTTGCCATTTTGCATGGCTTTCATCTAATCTAATCCTGTCTTTTCTCGCTCTTTCAAGGGACTTTTTTGTTTTATACTGTATCTCGCACGCACTTGAAATGCGGTCGGTCATGAGGATTTGCGAAAAAAAAAAAGTAACGGAAAAGTGTGACTAAGACAATATATGTATGCAGGATGATCTACTTTTATGTACTTTTCCCGAGTGACGCTTCTCTTTCCTTATCTTCATCATAAAGTCAGGAAAAGATTCAAAAAGAAATTTGAGGATTTCCTGATGGCCAGTGACTAGTGGGGACTCGATCATGTCGTGCCGCGAGGCATTTTCATCAACAAAACTTCGTGATGCATCATCAAGAGTTACTAAGGTATAATTTACACTAGTACTGATGCTCTCTCCGTGCAGATACCAGTCGTACACTGAAATGCTTGATCAAATTCCCGTCGTGTATATTAGGCTTATTACGCAAGGACAATATTACCAGCTGCGCGTTTAGATTTTATTCCTAATTTACTAACTTCGAGGCGTCAAGTGCGCGACGCGCCGGCATCGACTAACTCTCACCTTAACCGGTCCTTACTATACTCCGTGCTCGTTCACAGAATCACAGGAACCGTTAATCCTGGTTTTTTGGACAAATGTATGTCATTGGTTGTGACAATGTAGTCCTCGGTTCGACATGCACACATCCTTCACTACTACGTTGGATTCGCAATGTTCAAGCAATCGATCTGCCGTCGAATAGCGAGGAGCGACTGCCCACCTCGACGAGGGATCTCATTTCCAGGGTTGTGATCAAGAGATTTGGCGCGCATTTAAGGAGATCAACACATTTGGAAAGCGGGAAAAGGCGTGTCG
Source organism: Fistulinella prunicolor (assembly GCA_038089875.1). NCBI lineage: Eukaryota > Fungi > Basidiomycota > Agaricomycetes > Boletales > Boletaceae > Fistulinella > Fistulinella prunicolor. The sequence goes on from JBBPLP010000143.1 coordinate 13,853, forward strand.
AAAGACAGATGTTACTTCCATCGAGACTCGGAGTGTACGTGAACTGACACGCGTACTATAAAGTTTTTCGGAAGGAGACTCAGTTCACTATCCCGATCGACAGATATTTGGGCTCATGTTGCCAACTTTACGATGAAGATACTGTATAGCGACCGTATCCTTTCTGTGCCGCTAACGCTCAGGCACCAGGATAGTCTATGTTACCGTTAACTCGGGGAATTCAGCTGTATCATGGTTGTCAAGTCCTACTGTAACGAAACCTACGGAAGAAACGTCGTGACTCGTGACACACTTTGGTTAACCTGGACCATATAAATCCCCCTCAGGCTAGTCTTGATACCTTTTTCAGGATAACCCAACTGTAGTGGTCTGAAGAAACTGCATTTGCGCTACGACGAATACGTTGATCCGGGCCCTACAATTTGCGACACTATATCGGGGAGGCGGAGATCGGTACTACATGTCGTGGAAATTTTCAAACCGAAAAGCCGATCGATCCATCGAGTCCTCGGCTAATGTGATCAATGCTCGCGAGATGCGGCGACCCAAGAACAAGATGGATCTCCAAGAGTTGGCCGGCCAAGTAGTGGAATGTATCTCAGAGTAAGCGGCAAAGACGATGATGCCTGTAAAGATTCAAGTGACTCAAGCGGGATGGCACAAGGCAACATGGTTGACCCCCTTGATACCATGGTCGATCAGTGCACTAATGACGAATCATGTATGAGACAAATCCAAGGGCACAGAGCTGTTTTCGGAATTTTGACGCCGAAGCATTAGGTTCGTACCACCATACAATGGCGGTTAATCGGAAAGTGTGGGGCAACAATATAGCAAAGAGTTCGAGATCGAGAGGGATCGAGGCCGTCGCAGTCTTGACGCTGGGCGGAAAGGTGGGCGAAGACGAAAGGACAATAACAATGGCTTATCATATAGCGACGGCTGATACCGTCCGGACCCCACGGCCTCCTGGTTGGCTTATCCGCACTGTATCAGGCAGCGAATGGCGTAAAACGGCCAGCTTCCCGCACTGAGCGGGGACTGGAACATAAAGTATGTCCTCCTACATGCACTCGATACTAGGACCATGCTCTCTGATTAACCCGCCACAACATGTGTTATGGGTGTGTAAGATAACGAGATCACGAAAAGCAAGGTCCAATCATGGAACGCACATGCGACGTCCACATGCTCTCTTCATCAGGACCAAAGCACACGGCGAATGGCATAAAACTCTCGCTGACCAAGACTGCCAGCTTCCCGCATCGAGTGGAGACTGGACCCTTACATCCTCCTGTGTTGTGCCTGCGTTTGAGTAATATACAGGACCTGCAGCTCGTTATTTGATCATCCAGCCACAGACATGTGCTGCGGCCACCCGGGATGACGGGACCACAGGATGGCAAGGCCAATCACAGTGGTCATATTCAACCTCCGCATGCCCTCCTGAACTGCCCGGATGGCAGATGTCTGCCACCACCTGCCACGGGGGCCGTTTCCTAAGACTTTTCGTGATAAATGGCAGGCCAGTGGTTGGTGCAATCTAAGGGGCGATGTAATAAAACGTTTGAAGGGCGTGGGATATTTTAGAAAATACCTATTTTGAAAGGGGGTCATCGAGGGGGTGCTGCAACGTTGAGATGCTCAAAGAGCGAATGAAGTTGTTCAGCGGCGTTTTTACAAATATCCGCTCGGCGTTCTCTGTAGTTATTACAATCCTCGGTCATTAAAATAAATGCCGAGAGTTCCCTATGTGTATCCTAAAATGAGCGTTTACACCATTCCCTGAACCTAACTTTGATCAGTGAGCGCCCGACAGTTAAGTTGCCCTTCGAGCCTCATCAGCCAGAACAGCTAATCCAACATCAATCAGCCACTGCGAAGAAATATAAACCCTGACACCGGGTTATATGTGATGGAGTCATACCACCCATGTTATCCGATGCGTTTGAAGGTCAGGAAAGCTGTGAACCGAACACAAGATAACATGTTGACATTGGGTAAACATGTAACTGCAGTAGAGAAGTGACCCAAAGGTGAGTACTATTCCGGAATCCAGTTGACAGGGAGCTTTAAAGACCAGCGTCATTATAACGCTATGTGCGTTCTTTTTCGTGGGGAAGCATTATGAACATGCCTGTGTTGATGCATTGAATTCGGGGGGGCCGGTATGTTGCCCATCACAAAGCGCAAAATATGAATGATTATACACCTTTCGCCGTCTGTACGTACGCTGTACACTATCCACTCACAACTTGCACAGTAAGTCCTAATTCCATTGTGGCGACCGATGACTTGGGTGTACGCTCAGAATCCCAATTGATGCAAACCTCTGGGTAAGATGTACTTTCTCTGAGACAAGCTTTGGATGACGTGCAGGGGGCTGCGAGTCCGCGTACGAGTTCGTCGCAACCGTTGGTGATGTTACGCTTTTTTATACTTCACATGTAAATTCATTCAGACTCCCTCACAAAGGAGTTGGTTTTCCTGCACCCAATTGACCCATTGTTAGCGACGAAACTTGGCCATCCTTTAAAGTATTTTTTGTGTATATCTACTTAAAAATAGTTTGCGTGTACGTGAACCATGTCTAGTAGTCTGATGTCCTGCAATCAACCCATTGAGCTTTTTGAGGCAACCTTGCAAATCGCTCTAACAAGTCAAATCGTTTACAAGGCCTTCCGGGCATCGAGTATGTCGACTCCATCTACCCAATTGCAATACTTGTCGCAAGCCGAGAACATGATGCGATGTCAAAACATGATGCAGAACCTGAGAAACTGTGATAAGGTGCGATAACATCTTTTAAAATGGAATATAATCGTGAATATGAGCGGAATCTCCCGTCAAAAAGGTACGTTGGACACTGCGCACAGCCTCGGACTCTCAGTCTGGTGCCACGTGTACCGATCGATCGATCAACTCTGAGACACACGTCACTGAGTAACGGAGTTAAATAGCGATATTACCGAAACTTTTAGCTCAGTTTCCGGATGACAAAGGCACTCTCAAAACTCGCGGGGATTGAACTATTGTTTTTTTTCCCGTAGTTGTTTTCCAGCTCCGATCTGGATAGAGGTCACAGCTTCTTACAACCCGATTAGTAAGCGAAGGTCCCGAATCCGTTCCGGAGCGTGCATATGTGTATTTAGCGGATTTAAAAGTAGGGGCGATTGCAGATAAAATTCTCCACCACACACAGACAGACCGTCATTAAATTTCACATCTTAATCCTCTCAGCCCACACTCTCTACCTCACCTTCTCGCCTTCTATTATCATGCCTTTTGAGGGGGATCTGAGAAGTGAGTTTCATGCTGCTGCCCAGTAGACATATTGTGACCATCATGAAAGTGCCCCAAGACCATGTGCACCATTTGCGCTTCCCGACTCTAACCCCGAGAATGTTAGTGGTCCTTCCAACTAGTAATACACGTCGCAGTTCTCATGACGCTCCACCATTAGGGAGAACAAGCAGTCGTGTCTCGAGGAACACTCAATTCCAGACAACACTGTCTCGTCCTCTGAGATCCAATACCCCCTCAAATACACCAATCAAGTGTACGTTTGATCCAATCACGTTGGTCGACCTAATCGTTTTCTCCAGTCATGATCCTGGCATGTTTGCGTTCGGTCATACCCAGTATGTCTCCACAAAAAACTCATGATATTCATTTTGACTACAAACTGTAGTATGCAAATACCCCATAACCCTGTCGGATTATGGAGTCCATCCGACATGTCGTCTATGCCATCCTTACCTGCAGCAGTGAATGAGACACACAATGGCCACATGGAAGCAGCTTATTATTACACTTACGATCTGAATTACAATGATACCCATGTTGACGATCGCATAGCGATCAGCCCCTCTAGCACTTTGTGGTCAACGTCGCATTGCACCAGACGTCCACTATTTTCGGTTGTTAGTCAAGAAACACGTGATTCCCATGACCACTTTCACCGCAACCCCAGCGTATATCCATCCCTTGAGCGCTCTTTATATGAGGCGCTTCTTAACCGCACAAGCGTTCCAAGCAACGAGACTGATTTTGATTTGAACCACATTCCATATCGTCAGTCAATCATATATCTCCACCATCCTGAGGTGCTCACCAGGCTTTAGCTGTAGACTTGAAAGCAGATTCCCGATCGCAAATCCCTATCTACTCTGCCCCACACCAGAATTTCACTACCCCATCCCGCCGCAGAGGAGCTGCCCGTGCGATTGAATATGGCGGGATGTGGATCGACGAAGCTGGGCTCCTGAAGGGTCTCGCAGAACTCGACGGGAAGATTTGGGTCGTCCAATGTTGCTGGGAGCAGCCGTGTCACCTCTGGATCAAAGGAGACAAGGCGTCCATCAACACACATATCCAGAAGTGGCACGGAGGAAAGCCTGGAGGGGACAAAACCCAGGCCGATTGTCGTTGGGACGCTTGCGGAAGGAAAATGCTCAAGGAGTCGATTGCGAGACACATTGTGGGCGTCCACCTGGGGGAGATGTGGGAGTGCCAGGGATGCGGGAAAGAGATCGTTCGGAACGACGCTTATGGGCGGCATGCCATGAAATCAAGTAACAAGGCATGCCAGACCTCGGGGGCGTTAATTACATACTCTGTCGATGCACGAGAGATCGACGCTCGGTCTGCTCTTGATAGTGGGGGAAGAGTGAAATATGCCGGCGCATGATGATAGCAAGACTTGTATACAAGTGTCCACAGCGGTAAACATGCGCATACCAATTGGATAGCCGTGTACACGAAGCCACACTCTCGCGGCCTTTCGCCCACATCCATTTCCCTGCCATTTTTCACCATGTGCCATTTTGTATCTCTTACGCTCCTGTACCTTGCGTTTCAATACAGTGTCACCAAATGATTCATGTCTGCCAAACGCCCGATCTATCACGCGTGAAATTCAACACCGCGGCACGCACGGGCGATTTGCTTCCGCTTATTCGAATCAAACTTCAGGCCTCCAAACACCAAACACGCATTCTTCGTGTCCTTTCCATACAACTCTACAGCATGGGAATAGGATGTCCAATCGACTAAACTTCCTGGCGATGCGAACTCCTGCGGAATAGTAGATTTCTAGCATGTCTTTTAACTTCCGAGTACTTTTGATAGCTGATAGCGTGATAAGAAATGGAAGGCACTCCGGAGGCTATCCGAGAAAGAAGGCCGGAATGTGGATCACCACCCATGGATGTCGTTTTGTCATCACAGAACATGAAAGCGAATACTAAGCCCCGTCGTGATTCCTGTATCTTACGTATATCTTTTCCCAGGCAACCTTGATCCGTACTTCCACGTTTCCACCATCCTCCCGAGCCCCCCTCTTAACTAGTTTTTCGATCCGATCGAGCTCGTCTGGGCATGCGGAAACACCTGACAACGAGCTGGTTGGAAGCCCTCCAAAACACCTGCCGACCGACCTAATCTGGTCTGCCGTTGAGTTGCCGCCCGCCATTTAGCTCCCACACCTGGCTAGGCTGCGTTCATATTCCATCGTATATTGGCTGCCTTCCAGTTGGCAGTTGGCATTTGTCCCAGTTCTGTTGGAGGGCAAGAAATTATGAACGTTGGCTGTCGGTACGTCGCATAACATAAAACTCAGACGCGCCTTCCCACTCCTCGTATCCGTAGACTTGTTCTTTAACGGAAGCGCTGCCTGTGGAAAGCCTCGATTGTCATGTCCACGACAGATTTCTACTATAGTTTCGGGTGAGATAATCTTCGAGCGTTTCTCGTTGGCTCATGCTCGATATTAACTTTGGATCTTTATTAGTCCTCTCAGTCCCTCAAGCAGCGGTTGGGAATTCGATGAATATTCTGTCACGAGGACTCTTACAACGTCTCCAGTAAATGACTTACAGTGAGTACCCAGGAGATGTCGGCCCCCTTTAACTAATAGCTCGTAATAGACCTCCCCCGGATTCTGACCTGTCCAGTTATGCCACCACTCGTGAACATAACCTCTATGACTGGTCACTTCAAACCGATCCACAGTCTACTGGACACTCTACATCCCTTTTCAACCTTCAAAACTCTGTGTCAGCGACTCGTCAACAATCTATGACCCACAGTGCTGGCTCCACGATGAACAACGGCGTGCAAGGATACTCCTCTCCTGTGAGCAGATATACCAGGCACATATTTGCTTCGCTTACTTATGGAACATACCACCGTAGGGCACGAACGATCATTTCCATAATTCTGACATGACCTATTCCTCTCCGAATCACTTCTCTCACAATGGGTCCACCATGTATGCTGATCAGTTCATGTCATCCAACTCTGCCGCGGGTATATCCCATCGACAAGTTCAACTCTCTCGGGGAAGCATGACACAGAGTTCCTATTCTACACTTTCCGATTGGGCATTCCAGCCTATGGATCCCCCTCCTCGAGAAAGAGCCCCCTCCGTCCATCAAAATTCTGGCAGGAGCCGTTCCATCGCAAGCTTGCCTTACCCTCCGATGCGGACATATTCGTCGCCAGTAGAATCAGTGTCACCCAAAGAGATTACATTTCATGTTTGCAGATGGATCCTGGACAATGGTAGCGAATGTGGGGCACCCATCACACAGCAAAGTGTTCCAGAACATCTCGCTATGCATGGCGTCAGGAACAAAAGTCACCACGTTCGTTTGGTATGCAGGTGGTCAGGCTGCCGCATCAAAGGAGACAAGGACGACTTGAAGCGCGAAAGTATCACTCGCCACGTTCGCGAGAAACATTTGCGTGCTAACAGGCAGCGGCGTACCCTCTAGTAGCCGGATAAGGTGTGCGCTGTAGCTTTTTTGCAAGCAGAATATGGCACTCACTGTTATCCTTGACTCGTCGCCCCAGGTGATCCTGTGTGAAATAGACTATTAGAGATTTCCGGGAAATACGGTTTTTTTTAAATTCCAGTCTACTCGCATCTTTCCTGGCGAAATATGTGGGTTGAGTTTTGTATCGGCATCATACTATCATTTCTGTTCTTTGGGCTACTTACTGTTATGACTTCAAGAGTATTCGTAATTTGATATGTACACTACATATACATTCTATAACTTGGTGACTTCAACTCCGTGTATACCGTAGCCCGATCCGAATCAATACAAATTGCCCATGTGTAGTGACGTCGGTCTTTTTTCATACGACGATACATGAGCCGATGATCGCAGTCAACTATCGAGTGGACCACACGTTCAACTTTGCATAGTTCATAATGCCAACAAACTTTGACCCGCTGAACCTTTACATCACAGGGAAAGTATTTCCCACGTCCAAGTCCACGAGTTGGTGCTGTACACGCGGAGGGCCTATTCATTCGTTCTCTTCACCACTAGTGTCGGGTCGACCCTGATTCTCGATGCTTAGATCTGATCCAGCACTTTCCAAATTATCGCCAACGACATGATGTGGCGGTCGTACGCACCTTGATTGAATGTGCCAGCCAGCTGCCATTGCTGAGTGCTGAATTCCCCCGCCGCGCCTCGTGTTCTGTCAAAAGCCTCACCCGCTCTAGAACGTCCGACCGTCGCACGATCGGTCACCAAAATCTGTTATCGGGTGTGTTACCAACATATCAATGACTACTTGGGTGGCTAGCTGACTGCACAGGTCTCTCGTACCCCGCGCCTGACATAGCTATGCCTATGGCTATGCTTTGGCATGGGAAGGCGGTGGCCAAGTTGCAGTGTTTGCTGTGATACTGCGAGTCGGCAAGCCTGTTTAAAAACCCATGTTGCATTCTCCACAATTTTGTTACAGCTGTTCGTTTTTCTTGATGCAAGCTGGAGTGACTTCCGTCTTGAAATGTCTTGGAGGGAAGGTGAGTTTTCCGAACTATAACCGGTGTGTTTGATATTGACCTATTCCTCTTAGTAATCAGACTTTTTTCATGTACTATCCAGTCGCCCTTCCAGACACTATCCGTTTTTGTTATTGTCTCCGTTGAAATGCAGTTGCATCCTCTCTCATGAATCGTCGAGCTGGTAAGGGTCGTGATGATTGTCGCACGAGAATAGCAAGATTGGTAGCCAATGATGTTCTTTGGCTGGCAGCGCCAAGAAGGACGCCATCGGCTGGCCGTTTCCCCCACTCATACATTTGGCAAGCTCATGGTAGGCTGCCAAACTCATTGGCGAGCACTTGTGGAGGTGGATATATACGCGAGCGTCTGCTGCTGATGACCCGCGTTATCACTTAGATATCCTCCTTCCTCCAACCATGCAACCCGGAGACGGAACATGCGTGGATCCGATGCATGAGCAAGGAGGGTGAGTCGCTTGTGTCAACTTGAATATATGAACCGAGTAGTTCATCACACCAAGCAGCGAGTGGGACGCTTTGCCGACACAAAACACCTCCGCACCCGTCCTTTCTGATTTTCCGGCACGAGAACAAGCAATAACACAGTTTTATGACGGGTCTTGGCCACCATTGCATTCCCTTGTTTTCGTGCCTACTAATCCTTACCTGGAACCCCACTCTCCTGATTCGAGTGGTCATTTTACACCTGTCAACCAAGTGCCCTCTGGCGTTGTGTACCCGGGATATTCTCGTGTCGCGTCCCGGCCCCCTGAACGTCAGACATCGTTCGACTCAGAATACTCTGATGCTTCCTTCGCTTCCAGTGTGTGGACACCTTCAGACCTGGAGTCTGACCTTGACCCCATGATCACCAATGCTTCCGTAAGTATCCGCGCTCTCGTTCGCACATGGACCCAACGTTGATGATCTCCAAAGGCGATGAACGACGTTCTACAAGTTGGCGGCGAAGCTGCTGACTATTTCATGCTTGCAGTTTCAACGCCATCGTATGAAACGACTGCCGGCCATCAAAATATGATCTTCGATCAACGTGTGGAGGGGTATTTTCAGGTGAAGAAATTGATGGTGTTTGAGTCATGTTCCATTGCTTACTTTAGAACCAGCCCACCGACTATTACCCATTCCCTTCCGAGTACTCGCCACTTCCGGACCGGGGTGTTGATCAGCCAGAAGCCGATTTCGCTCCCAATGATTCTTTGATCTTCTATCATGCGGATCCCGCGGCCGAACTCTACGATTCATATGACTTTCAGGAAGTTGATCCTCCTGCCAAACATTCCCACTTTGACCATACCCTGTCGAACCAAGCTTTAGATGCCGCACAGACTACGTCCTCCACTCTGAGCCTCCCCGCCGGTCGGCAAGTGATTCGCTCTGAGAGGTTCGTCGGTTTCTGCAATTGGAAACTTGCAAACGGAGCAGTTTGTAGAGGGAAACTCACAAACCAAAATCTTTCTGAACACTTGGCCCAACACGGGATTGTTAAGATGACTCGCAACGAGCTTATATACTGTGCTTGGATCGGCTGCAAGCGGAGGAAGTTCATGAACCGGGAGAGTATCCTTAGGCATCTCAGGGAGGTGCACCTACACCAGAAGCGTCGCACTAAGCCCAAGGCCACCGTCTCTTAGGCTAAGACGCCGGTTACTGCCCATACGCTTTCTGACAAGTTTCCTTGCTTTCTTTGGGCTATTTTTTATTCGGTTTTTTTCTCGTTTGAGCACATTTATAATTCGCAAATTGAATCGCAATGCTGTCTTATTTTCGCACTAGATTATCTGTATCCATCCTGTTCAACTATTTACAGTATATGGTGTGCCGTGCCCCAGGTTCTATCCGATACATTATTATAAATAGCTAATTTAGTCGACTCTTTAGACTCCGTGCTGGCACGGTGTACGGGATGAGGTGTGCTACTAGGCTCTTGAGTCAATGACCGAGCCCCTAAACGCTCCAGGCGGCGCTGAATCGGTTTTTGATCGGTTATGGATTACATGCTGCAGAGCAACGGTTGTGTGGTTCCCGCACCCGAGGTTGGGCCCACTTCTAGTTGTATTCTCCGGGGCCGGAGGAGTCGTCACCCTGAGCATTTGAAGTCCAAAGACCCTCAGACGCAAGCTCAGGCTCCCCTTACGCTTTACCAAATTGAAGGCGACGGGGGCAGTGCTAGACCCCCAACTGGTGGGATGTCAAGAAGACTTGCATCGTCCCTACTCAGCGATTCGATCGCCATTGTCAGACCACTGCATACCTTTCAAAAACTGTGCAAGGCAGGCCACCGTGACCTTCTCTACTCCGATGATGGACTTCTTGCGGCTGTGATATGCATTCATAGGACATGCCACCTGGTAGTGGCACTGTTGCCGTGTGGCAGACTGGGATATAAACCCGGTCTCACTCTAAGAAGGGGAAGACAGCTGGCCTCCCAGTAAGTGCCATCGAAAGTCCTCCTTTCCCTTTCCCTTTCCCCCTCCCCCTCCTTTTCCCACCAGTCAGGCGTAAACGCCCAAACACATCGAACCAAGAAGTGAGTCTAGTGGCACTGCAAAGTACGAGGGACCCCATACTCAAAACTCGGACTTAGAATTCAGAACCACACGTCTTGTCCAAAACGCCCGTCCTCTACCGCGAACGTTTACAGCATCATCCTCGTCAAAATGGCGTTTGTCTTCACACGTTTTGAACTTTGTCTTCAATCAGGCTGGAGGCTCCACGATGCCGGGGCTCGGCCCCAGTTGCACGTCTCGAGGCAGTGCCACAGCCTCGTTGTCTCTGCCCAGGCGTTCGGCGCGCGAGTCTCGGCGCGCGTATGCTTGCGTTGGTGCACGTGGGTGCATGGGTGGTGTGACCGCCTATGCGAGCGGCTGCGTCGCGGATGCGGCACGGATGGTCCCGCTGGGTCTAACCACGAATTCAAGTGCCTGCTAACGTGCCCTCCGACTCCTCCCAGTCCGAGCTCGAGCTCACTCAAGGACTTTCCTACTCTGTGGCGTACAACGTCGAGTTCTTATACAAAGTAAATCTCTTCGAGAGACATGCACTCCCTGTTCTTGTTGCCTTTTTTCTTGGCTCTCAAAAGTGGACCCTTGCCACACAAGGGACACTGTACTATTCATCATTCCCTCGACAGTCAGTCGTATTCGCTATACAGGGTAGCTTCTTCTCCCTTTCCATTTTTTTCTGCCACGTATTCATGAGCTCGTTCCTCTCTACGTCTCTCGTCCTACATTCTCTTGCAATATTACATAGCTGTTGTACGATACGAATCAGAATTAGGTAGAAATTGTCGACGATAATTGATATGTCCTAGTCATGAGCTGTCTTATGGTTGTAATATTTTAGTCAAAGTAACGGTATTGTCCCCATTTAGCCCGGCGCTGTAGGCCACCGCGCTAGGATAGCTGATCGGGTGTGCGAGTCGGCAGCGAGGCTCTTTGCGACCATGGAGCCCTACACTGTCCGGACGCGTGTACGTACCCTTGCACACGGAACATAGCCATCGCAAACCAAAATGTGTCTGGAAATGTCTTACCAACCCGACCCGTTGCGGAGACGAGGAGCAACAATCCCACTTGCAGGATGTCGAGTCAGTTGAATTCCCTTTTAGTATCACGTGATGAATGTTTTCAAGGTGGCGTTTGACGGGTTCCTTATCAGAAGGGATCCAGATCCCGCAATTTTCCCAGCGGCACTGGAAGAAAAAGACTTTTCCGGCATTGGACATGTGCGGGAACTCGACAGCCGTCAACGGGACCGTAGTCGTGTAAAGCGGATCGGAAGATGTTGTAATGATGGGCTGAGGGGGCGTATGATCCGACATTTCGGGGGAGGAAATGAGATTACGATTGTCCATGGAAAGGGGACTCGGAGAATGATATGTGTCAGATCCAAGACTTCTGGTTGGACTAGGGCCAAAGGTGGAATCAGGCAGTGGTAGATGTGGAAGGACGGCGGCAGGGTTGCAAGGGGGCCACGGAAGAGCTGGATCGGAAGGAAAGATAGAGTTCATGTGGCTGGATGCACCAGGGTCTGGGAACGTCGGACCAATCGGCATGGTGACGGATATGGCGCAGGGATATTTAGGGACATAATTGCCATGGCCAAACCCAGCAGAGGGGTCACGATGGCGCGCTTGGCGGTTAACCAAGTCACCGTGGCGGGCATGCACACTCGGACGTGCCATGGAAACCGTAGGTGAGTGATGCTCGATGATCAAGGAGTCGCCGCTTGAGCACGCATTGTAGCCGGAATGAAAAGTGGAGCCGCCAGTAGCGCGCAAGAGACTTGGGGACGAAAACGAATCAAATTGAGCTGCGGTTGCGAACCTATGAGTCTCGATGGGCTCATTGATTGGCCAGTCGTTCGAGGAAAAAACATTTCTTCGGACCCCATGGGAGACGGGGCTTGTTGAATGAGAAGTCGGGTGGTCAGGATGGAAATGGCTGGTTCTTTGGGGTGCATCGTAGACGTATTTATATTCGGCACCGGCGTGGTATCTAGAATAGGCGTTAGCGTCGATGATAGCATGGTACTCTGCAATACTGACGTTGGGAATAAAGATAGGTCAGACTGTTCGACCATGTGGGCGCAACCAGAATACGGATCAAACATGTAGGAGCCGCACGAATGATTCTCTGATCGTTGACTCGGGTAGACTTATATACATACGAGCTGACGCCTGAGGTGATTGGCTGCCATAACTCGTTAGAATATACCATTATTTGCGAGCCACGAAGGGCGCGTGGCCGGATCTAGAATCTGTATCAATTGGAAGGTGTGAAGCGAGACGAAATCTCAGAAGCCCTATCAAAGGCTTGCGCCAAAGGTATCGGTCTTCCGAAATCTCGTAGTAGCCACGCGACGCCATGCTGTTCAGCATTACATATACTGGCGTATCGGGCTCCAGATTTCTCGCGCACGTGGCGTCAGGGTGCATCGAGCGACGAGAACGGACACTCGATGCCCACGCTCAGGGATGAATCGATGGCCAATTGTGGAAACTGCAGATGAAATGGTTGAATCTGGGCCCATCAGCCGCACAGCTTTAGTGAAGACAGTTTACCATACCGATACTCGTTGTGCTTGTGACATGAAGTCATTCAGCTGCTAATCTGATATCAAAACATTGAGAACATACTGATTGCATTGTAAATTCTAGCATCCACTCTCCGGAATTTTAAAGTATCGAGCTAGAGTTAGATAATCCAAAAGACAAATAATTGGTATCGTGAGCGGCCATTTCCGATCTTAGCCATACGCACTCCGCTAAGTCTCCGCCACGTGCGTGCGATAAGCTGTACAAAATGAAGATCAAAACTGCGAATATGTTTCGAGAAGAAAACTTTACACACGACATTGGGTGCGAAAAAAAGAGCGAGGCCGATCCAACAGAGTCCGCAGGCGCAGCGGACATTTACGTCCCTAGACCATGGGACATGCAAGTGGCAGATCCGCGTCCGTGCCTGTCAATGCTGGCGTGTCCTCACAAGAAAAACCCGAGTAACCTAAAAAAAATTCCCTGCCAATGAACTTGGTGGCCAAATGAATGTTTGCTTGACGTGGCCACTCAAAGTACCTTGTTAACGTTAGGGCGTTGGGAGGCAACAGGATAGCCATGAGGGTATTAAGTACTCAATGCCAGTTGGGCGGCCAGTGGGCTGTGGCAGATCAGACTCACACGGACCAGTCGAAGAACCGGCGAGTGGCGCTCGCGCTCGCACGATGCATTTCAAGTTCAGCTTGTACTAAGATGACCATCTGACCAGTCATCACCTCAACCAATCCACCCCTACGGCTCCCCCGTGGCACTCTCGATACGGACTAAATGGAGATAACAAGGACTTCCGCCCAAATTGGGAAAGAAACAGAAAACTTTGCAGAGCTCGACTATGGAACGACAGCATGGAGACGCACGTTTGCCAAGACAGATGCAAAGAGATAATGCTTGCTTTTGGTGGACTCTCCTCTGAGGGCGACCATGCTGACCTTGCGCATGTGGTTGCGCGTCAGGGCCTGTGACCACGCGCTGATCGTCTCGTTCTGCCCACATGTCTCTTACCTGAGCGCGAGAGTATAAGAATGTCGTCAAAAGGAACTCCGTACACTGGTGAAGTGCTTGTGTCATGTTCTTCGCCTCTCTTCTCCCTCTCGTCGGGCTTGTCTTTGCCTGTCCCGAAAACGAGCATCATGCTCGGGACGGTCGTGCCCACATCCATGCAAAGCGTGAATATCCACAAGTTCCGCTCACGCCACCATATCGCCCCCTCGTCTGGGGCGATTTCAATGTGATTCACACGACAGACACACATGGATGGCTCCTGGGCCACCAAAAGCTTAGCTGGCCAGAGCCCAACTATAGGTGAGCTTTTTTTCTGTGTGCGAAGGGTGATGCCGTTCACGTGGGGGTGACGAATCGAGGCTCATGGCTTGCACAGTGGTGATCTCGGCGACTTTGGAAGCTTCGTCACACTTATGAAACAGATTGCCGTCGTCAGTTTCATGCTACACGACATTTCTCGAAGCTTCTTGCTATTTGCTAACTAGTAGACTCTAGGAAATGGACGTTGATCTTCTCCTCGTCGATTCAGGAGATGTACACGATGGTAAATAAACCGGAAATTTTTGAATGGTTCAACATATACCCTTGTGTTCTGCAGGTACTGGCCTTTCCGACGGCTTTCCCCCTGGCGGCGTGGATGCTCACGATGTCAGCCTTATCTTCTGGTTAATATGTGTTCCTGCTGATAACATGTGCAAAAAACAGTCGAACACATTCCTTGAACAACTTCCGTATGATCTCATGACTATCGGAAAGTAGGTCCAGCACTACTCCTGTTGCGGCGGAACTTGGCCAATACTTCTCTCCCGACAGCCACGAATTATATGTTTATGCCGACACTTATGACATGTGCGTCCATCAAAACACAAAACCTATGCAACACTGATTGCGTACGCTTAATTCTTCCTCGTATCGCCAATGCCGACTGGCTCGCGCCTATATCTCTCCATCCCTGCACCTTGCCACTGCTCACAATCGTGTACCATATCAACCTTAACAACTATGGCACTCACTCCGATGACAACTCATCAAACTTAATAGGTATACCAATTTTGTTCCTCAGCTGAATGGCCGGTACTTGTCTTCCAACGCCAACATCACGGTTTTTAATTCCGATGGCGAGGCCGTAAGCGTGCCGGTGGGAAGTAAGTACTTCCTCTTCTGCCTGGCTTCGAATGTACCCATCCCGACTAATGCGTGTGTACAACTTGAATAATAGACCGCTATGTGACGTTCACAACCGCGAAGTGCGCATAGTTCCTTTATGCAATCCTTTATAATGGCATTATTACTCCATTGTATGACTGATGTACTGCGATAGAGGTCGCACAGTGACGTCGCTTGGTGTTCTTTATGACTTCACAGGCAACGATGTCAACACCACTGTCCAAACTGTTGCCGATATGGTGAAAGAGCAATGGGTAAGTGTGGATTAATATGTATCTGGAGTATGTCTCTAATGTTTGGATCATTCAAGTTTGCAGAAGCAATTGCAGAGGAGCCAGACGTATTCCTTCTGGTTGGGTATGTTCTATAACTTTCATTGCGATCATCTTTAACACACTTTGCAAGTCACATGCCCGTATCTTATGATAATTGTAGGCCGCAGTCCAATTGACGTGTGAACTAATGATAATGACGATCCAATTTCAGGGCCTGTTGTTTTTGATGCTATCCGAGACGTACATCCCTATACACCTATCTTGATTTTCGGAGGTATAGATTGACACTTCGGCGCATGGAATCCTCTTGGAGTCTAATTCCCGCATACATGTAGGGCATACTCATATTCGTGACTGTCAACAATATGATGGCAGGTCAATGGCTCTGGAGAGTGGCCGTTATATGGAAACAATTGGTGCGTTCACTGCCTCCAGTGGATGTTGGCCCGAACTTATCATTTCTACAGGCTGGATGAGTGCGTCACTGTATTTGATATGGTCATCAGCATTCCTGAGGATTAATAGGTGCCGATCTTGACGCTGCGATCGGAAACACCGACAACATAACGTTTACTCGGAGGTATCTCGATCAAAACAGGGTCACATACCAGGTAAGCTGCCAAATTATATTGAGTTCTGGAGCATAGTGGGACAGGGGAACTTTCAGTACCACACCAATACGTCAAACTCCACTTTCGACACCTCGGCTGGGATTTCTATAACCCAAGGGTTAGAGGAACTGGCCGTCGAATTTGATCTCAGTTACTTGTACGGCACCGCTCCCCAGGATTATACAATGTACCAGTACGCGTATCTTTACTCAGCATCAGACCCCTGTGCTGATCACGGCGATGCCGTTCCCACAGGAACCAATATCCATCCAGCGGAAATGTGTTGACATTGTTCATCGCAGAGGCTGCACCAGTCGCCCTTGCCATCAACAACACGCGCGCCGGGATCCCTAACATTATCATTACCAACTCGGATGAACTGCGATACAATGTGTTCCAGGGAGCTTTCACGAAGAACGATCAGCTCACTGCCGCGCCATTTACCGATTCGTTCTTGTACATCCCTGACGTGCAGGCCAGTGTCGCGAATCAAGTTTTGTCCAATTTGAACAGCGGGAGCACCAAACGTTCCGAACCAGAATTATGGGGCCGCGGGCACGTTGAGGGGCGATATGGCACCTGGTTGCAAGAGATGTACAAGCGCCAAACAGGACAGACAAACCTCACTCTTGGATACGTCACCACGGACGTACGTCATTTTGTTCTTCCTCCTCCCTGTTCGTGTTCGCTGAGGTATGATTTCGTCTGTTTCTCGCATCAGGGTTGCCCCGATGCTGGCGACGACACACTCCACACTGCGTTGCCTTACTACTCAGTACCGAACTATATCGGCTCGAACCCTCCCAACGTGACGAGCAGCACGCCCATTGACCTCGTCTTTGTCGACTTTATCGAGAGCGATGTGTTGAGCATCTTGAACAAGGTTCAGTCAAAGGTCAAGTACACATCGTCGGACGCGTCGCAGTACACGCCCACGTTGGCTAACGCGGTACTGGGTCTGTACGCCCAAGCGCAGTGGAATTAGGAAACTGGGACATATCGTGACGTTTTGATTATCGATCTTGGTTTTGTTCTTCTGTTTTTGTCTATCTTTTGGGCGTGGTGGAATGGGCATGTCGTACATGTCGTTTATGATGATGACAGGAGATTTCTCTCAATGCACGTGACTGCAAAGAAGGGGCATGAATTAGTTGCAAGGGTTCGTCGATACCCCAGCTAACTGGGTGTGTCGTATACAAGTACAAGAACAACCAAAGAAGAAACGAAACGACTACAAGTACGTGTTGGGTCTGAGGGAAAGTTTTCGAGTGGTTATCATAGACGCACCAGCTGAAGATCGGCATGGTGATCGAGCGTGGCTGTATGGCGCGATGGTCTTCCGTGATGTGGTTGCCGTTGGCGGCGCTATGTAAAAGATGGGCCGTAGTGACATGCATGGGCGTCCATCAAGTAGTCATAACGGTCGTGCCTAGCAGACCCGGTCATGCGGCATGACAGCCAAGTGTGCTGAGAGATCAAGGGCCCGGTGCCTGCACCCGCAGTGTGGCCGGAATGAAAAGGAGAAGCGCTGGTGTCATTCCACGGCAATGAGGCCGTACGTAAGGTGAGCAGGAGACTAATCAAATTGCGCTGCAAGTGCGGGCTGATACTAGGCTTTGATGGATTCATTATTCGAATTTCGGGGGAAGAATGCTTCTCCGGACCCTTGGACACAGGCTTGCTGAATGAGGCCCTGGATGGTCAGGGTGGAGATGACTGGCTTTGCGAAGCATAATAGGCGCGTTTAGATCCGGCTCCGGCATTGTATGTACAGTATCTAGAACGGGTGTTAGAACGTCGATGATAGCTGACAATGAGAGGAAAGACAAATCGAACTTTTACCCACGTAGGTGTAATAAAAGGACGGACAAACATTCTGGAGTGTTTAGGAATTCGAAAGTTAGGTTCTTCGGTCGTTCAGCCATACAAACACGATTGGCTACCACAAACCGCCAGAATATGCCATTATTTGTAAATTACGAGGCGAAATGTCAGATGGAAACCTTGTTGCAGGCGTCTGGCGAAGAGATTACTTGCCCGTGGCAACCACGCGAAGCTATGCTGTCTGAATTTTCATTACATATCTGTGTGGAGGAGATTCCATAGTTACCGGAATCATAATCCGGATATTTCACGCACGTGGTGTTAGGTAGGGTGCTTCCAGTGCGGAAAACAGATGTCAATGCCCACGATCAGGGATAACCGAAATATTGTGTGAGATAAAGCCTACCAACATCTGCCTCCGATGCCATATAACACCATAGCGCTCTGGATAGAAGTGAAAACATTTTGGAGATCCACACCTATTGCTCGTGTGTACTGTGAAATAACCACCGTATATCCAGCTTATTTATTGTGAAACTGGGACATTGGCGGAGCATTGATCGAGGAATTAGTGCTATGATTGATGGTATCTGTTCCCGGTAATTGAAAAAGAACGCCTGGAACAAGCTGAAGTTTAGAATAGAATAGATAATTCAGAAGAAAAATTTATCGGCATCGCAGATAACCATTTCTGATTTCGACCATAGTTACCTTCCCACCACCAAGCACTTCTGTGGGGTCTTCGCCGGTGTACCACGTGCGTTAGATAGGCGGTCGAGGCTACGATGGTCAAACCGCGGGGATGTCTCAAGAAAGTGGTATCTGAACGACCTCACACACGACATCGCGTGTAAGAAAAAAGGAGCGAGACTGACTCCAACAGCGCCAACAGGAGCCGTAAGCCCCCAATCACCAGACATGCAAACGCAGATCGGAATCAATAAGTTGGCGGAAATGGCGGGAAGTGCAGCTGATCAACTTACCGGAATCCCGGGTCCGTAACTAATGCCACAATGGAAGAAGCTGTCAATCCATCCATGGAACGACAGGCAAATGTGAAAGAAAAAAAATCAGTATACCTTTTTTTCCTGGTCTATTGTTTGAGTCGGTGGCCAACTTGGTGACTCCGATGACGCGGCTGCTCGAAGTGGCCCGTTAGTAACGTTAAGGCGTTGGGAAGCAACAGGAAAGTCGCAGGGGTATTCATCAGAGAACCCAGAGAACCCACAATGTGGTAGCTACAATTGAGTCCCACACGACTCGGAAGACTCGGTGCCAGCCTCACGCGCTCGCTTACCGCAAAAGTTCAAGTTCAGCTCAAGTTGCACATCGGAGACGTGACTATCTGACCATACATCGCTTCAACCAGTCCTACCCCATGGTTCCTCCCTCGACTTGGATCGAATGGAGATATCAGGAGCTATCTGCCTAAATCAAGCAAGAAACAGATATTTTACAGGGCTCGACAACAATAACAGCATGGAAACGCACGTTTGCCAAGACAGATGCAGAGGGGTATACTTGCTTTGGGGGTAGACTATCCTCCGCAGGAGGCCAAGTTGATGTTGTGCATGCGGTTTCGCGTCAGCGCCCGTGACCATGCGGTGATTGTCTGCTTCTCGCCCACGCGCTCTTTGCCTAAGCCTGACAGTATAAGTATGCCATCAAGATGAGTCGCATGCACTAGTGAAGTTCCTCTGTCATGTTCCTCGCCTCCTTTCTCCCTCTCTTGGCGCTTGCCGTTGCTTGCCCCGACAACGAGCATCACACTGGCGACGGCCATGCCCATGCCCATGTTCACGCAAAGCGCGAATATCCACAATTACCGCTCACGCCGCCATACCGTTCTCTCGTATGGGGTGATTTCAACGTGATTCACACTACGGACACACACGGATGGCTCCTTGGCCACCAGAAGCCCACTTGGCCAGAGCCCAACTACAGGTGAACTCTAATTTCGCATGCGACGTGCGGAGTGTGCGCTCGTTGAAAAACAAGTCCAGGCTAACCACTTGTGCAGTGGTGATCTTGGCGATTTTACAAGCTTCGTCACGCTTATGAAGCAAATTGCCGTCGTCAGCTTTTACCTGTGCATCACTCCAGGGCCTCTCTGCTAACGAGAAGACTCTAGGAAAAGGATGTAGATCTTCTCCTTGTCGATTCAGGCGATGTTCACGACGGTAAATACTCCGGGAGTTGTTGAGTCGCCTGGTACATACCGTTGTGTTTCGCAGGCACTGGCCTTTCCGACGGCTTTCCCCCTGGCGGCGTGGATGCTCATGATGTCAACCCTATCTTCTGTCTTCATCTGTTCATGCTGATGTCAAAAACAGTTGAACACATTCCTCGAGCGACTTCCGTATGACCTCATGACTATTGGAAAGTGGGTCCATTGCTGCTCTTGTCACGGTGGACTTGGCCAATACTTCTCTCCCAACAGCCATGAACTGTATGTCTATGCCGACACGTATGACATGTGCGTGTGTCAAAATACAGACTATGGCCGTACACTGACCGTGTATACTCTTAATTTATCCTGACATCGCCAACACCTACTGGCTCGTGCGTATATTTCTTCATCTCCGTGCCTTATGGCCTATACGCGATCTCGCTGCAATATTTTCGTGTATCATACGGGCCCTGACGACCATGATACGCAATGCGTCGCAATCCTCTGAACTCGATAGGTACACCAATTTCGTCCCTCAACTGAATGGCCGGTACTTGTCTTCCAATGTCAACATCAAAGTGTTCAATTCCGATGGCGAGGCCGTGAGCGTGCCAGTTGGAAGTAAGTATCATCTCCTTTGTTCAACCTAGATCGTAAATTTCCTAACTAATGCTTTTTTGCCACTTGAACGATAGACCGCTATGTAACATTCACAACCGCGAAGTGCGCATAGATTCCTTAAAATTCTTGCTACGGGTTGAACACACTTTCACCCTGATATTCTTTTGTAATGGCATTATCCCTCAGTTGCGTAACTGAAATAATATGACAGAGGTCGCACAGTAACATCGCTTGGTGTTCTCTATGACTTCGAAGGCAACGACGTCAACACCACTGTTCAGACTGTTGCCAAGATGGTGAAGGAGAAATGGGTGAGCATACATTGATATGTATCTGCGATCGTTTCTCTGATACTTGAATCATCTAAGTTTGCAGATGCTATCGCAGAGGAGCCAGATGTCTTCCTTCTTGTCGGGTGTGTTCTATGGCTCTCATAGCGATCACCTTTGACGACTCTCGCCAGCCATATGCCAGTATCTAATGATAAATGTAGGTTATATCCCGATTGATTTTGGAACCCATGTCAACAAAAATTCGATTTTAGGGCCTGTTGTCTTCGATGCTATTCGAGCCGTGCATCCCTATACACCTATCCTGATTTTTGGGGGTACGCGTTGATACTTTAGTTCATGAAGTCGTGTTGGTATCTCAGATTTGCATGCAGGACATACTCACATTCGCGACTGTCAACAATATGATGGGAGGTCAATGGCCTTGGAAAGTGGCCGTTACATGGAAACAATCGGTACGTCCACTGCCTCCAGTGGATATTGGCTCGAACTTATCATTTCCACAGGCTGGATGAGTGGGTCTATCCATTTGACATGGTCGTCAGCATCACTGAGACTTAATAGGTGCTGATCTTGACGCCGCTGTTGGAAACACCGACGATATAACGTTTACTCGGAGGTATCTAGACCAAAACAGGGTTACATACCAGGTAGGTTGTCAAATTATATTGCATTCTGGGACATTGCAGGACAGTGAACCTTTTAGTACCATACCAATACGTCGAACTCCACCTTTGACACCTCAGCTGGGTCCTCTATTACCCAAGGCTTGGAACAACTAGCTGTCGAATATGATCTGGGCTACCTGTATGGCACCGCTCCCCAGGATTATACAATGTACCAGTACGTTTTACCTTGGCTCGATATTGAACCATCGAGCTGATCACAACGATGTTCCCCATAGGGACCCATATCCGTCCAGTGGAAATGTGTTGTCATTGTTTATCGCCGAGGCTGCACCAGCCGCCCTTGCCACCGACAATGCGCGTGCTGGGATTCCCAACATTATCATAGCCAACTCGGATGAACTGCGGTACAATGTGTTCCAGGGACCGTTTACGAAGAACGATCAGCTCACCGCTGTACCATTTACTGATTCGTTCTCGTACATCCCCAACGTGCAGGCCGGCGTCGCGAACCAGGTTTTGTCTGAGTTGAACGATAAGAAGACTAAGCGTTCCGAACCAGAATTATGGGGCCGCGGACACGTCGAAGGACGTTATGGCACTTGGTTGCAAGAGATGCACGAACCTCAAGCACGTCAAACGACAGATCTGACTCTTGGATACGTCACCACGGACGTGCGTCTTCTGGTTCTTTTTCCCTCCAGTTTGTGGTTATTGAGTCGCCATCTTCTTGCACTAGGGGTGCCCCGACGCCGGTGACGACACGCTCCACACTGCGTTGCCTTACTATTCGGTACCGAAGTACATTAGTTCTAACCCTCCTGACGTGTCGAGCAGCACATCCATCGATCTCGTCTTCGTCTCCTTTATCGAGAGCGACGTGTTGAAGATTTTGAACGAGGTTCAGTCAGATGTCGAGTATACGTCAGCGGACGTGTCCCTGTACACGCCCACGTTGGCTAATGCGGTGTTGGGCCTGTACGCCCAGGCTCAGTGGAATTAGTAATCTGATGTTGTGTCGTGTCGTCTTGATTGTCTATCTCGACTCCTTTTTGTTTGTCCATGCGTATGTAGTTGCGTCCCTCGTTTACGAGACGAGTCTGGTTTGGGTGGTGCACATGGCTTAAAAGGAAACGGCGTTATTTGCATTCCCAAGCTGACTAGGTCGAGTGCAGACAAGTTAGACAAAAAAGAGGGAGCAAGACGAGTTGACCTCTAGAGTACGCAAAAGGAGCAGAGGCGGTGCCCGGCCCAGTGCTCACTGCAAGTGTCATCCTATAAGCAAGGAAAAGGGGTGAAGAGGAAAGAAAGGAAAGAAAGGAAGCTAACAGTGAGCGAACCAAGGTGGACGTGTCGACCTCGCCCCCCTTGACCCCGCCACTCGAGACCCTCTCTTCTCTCCCCTACAAATATTTCGATTCCAGGGAAAAATATAAGGTTCAAACGGCTAGACGCACCAACGTCAAGGAACGTCGGAACAATCGACATGGTGATCAAGCGTGCCAGTGGCTGTATAGCACGAGGACATTCCGTGATGTTGCAACCGTCATGGGCGTCCATCAGGTCGCCATAGTGGGCGTGCCCAGTCAGATCCGACCGCGGATCGGGAGTTGTAGACAAAGATCAAGGGCTCAGTGCCTGTACTCAGAATATCGGAATATAACCGGAATGAAAGGAGGAGTTGCCAGTCGCGCGTAAGGTGGGCGAGAATCAAACCACGCCGCAGGTGCGGACTAATGGGTTTTGATGGACCCCTTCGTTGGTCAGTTCGAGGGAAGAATGCTTCTCCGGACCCTTGATAGACAGGGTTGCTGAAAGAGACTTTAAATAGTCAGGCCCGGGATGGAAACGACTGGCTCTTTGCGGCGCATGACGGTATACTTTTAGATTTGGCGTTATTTCTAGAATGGAGAACAGTGTTTGCACTACTGTCAATGACAATCGCATCGTACTTGTCGCCCAAACATATGAATATACCAAAAAGATGGATCAAACATGAAAGAACGTTATGGACTGGAAAGGTAGTGATTTGGTCGCTCACTCATGAACCAACGCGCAATTGGCTGTCATGTATCACAAGAATACACCATTATTTGTAGATTGCGAGTAGCGATCGGAATTTCAGATGGGAAACCTGGAAGGCTTCTGGCGAGGACATTAATCTTGCTCGTGGCAACCACGCGAGGCCATGCTGTTCCACAATTACATACACACCAATGTGGAGATACGACCACATAGCGTCCAGATATTTCGCGCACGTGGCGTAAAGTAGGGTGCTTCGAGTCGGAAAACAGATGTTCGATGCCCACGTTCAGGGATGTTCAATTGTAGGAACTAGAGGCGAAACGAAGCTTCCATCGAGGTAACTATGCTCAATACCGTAGAGCACAATAATTAACACTGACAAACGAACCCTCTTGGAGATGACCACAACTATTACTCGTGTGCACCATGGAGTAGCAAAGATGTCTCTGGCTTACCATGGAGCATTGGGGAAGCACACCAGTCCACGAAATCGCATGATTGCTGGGGAATTAAGACAAACTTGAGATCACCTGAAACAAGCATGAGGCAATAATATCATAAGATGACCGTGGCTCCAATTGGTTGATCGCCGTGGCCGCTCAAAGCGCCCTGTTAACGTTAGCAGTTAGAGCCTTAGAGGTAACGACGTAGCTATGCTCGGAGGATTACTCAGGTGTGAGAAAGAGCGCCTCGATCGAGGTCAGGTCCAACTTTCATACAAATTCGAATCAAGTTGCTGCCGAACATTGGCATACAGTGGCGGCATCTCGTCGCCCCAATGGTGGCTCCCTCAAGTTACCCAGCTTGAACTTAATGGAGATAACAGGAGACGGTGGCGGCGTGGCGTGGGTGAGAAACAGAAAGTATTACAGAGCTCGCGAGGTACGTGGCAAATGCACGCTTGCAAGACAGGTAGAGAGGAACCGTCATGCATCATGGCGCACGCTTGATGTGGTACAACCATACAACCAGTTTCGTGAATTCTGCAGGAGCCTGCTACCAGTGGCGTATGTACATATTTATTTTTCTTTATTTGTATCGTTATATTCGGACTTGAAGAACTTCTGAGTCACGTTCAACCGAACAGAAGCAACTCGGAGTAGTGTTAATGAGAACTTGATGGGTCTCAGCGCTCAGCGCTCATCTTTCGCTCCTTTGAGGGTTACCTGCCATCGGCTACAGGATAAGTATCATCAAGATGAACCGCACGCTCCGCTGAAGTCCCTCTGTCATGTTCTTCTCCTCCTTCCTCCCTCTCCTCGGCCTCGCCGTTGCCTGCCCCGATAACGAACACGACGTTCGCAATGCCCAGTCTCACGCCCACGTCCATGCAAAGCGCGGATATACACAACTTCCACTCACGCCACCATACCGACCACTCGTGTGGGGTGATTTCAACGTGATCCACACCACAGACACGCATGGATGGCTCCTTGGCCACCAGAAGCCCACCTGGCCAGAGCCCAACTACAGGTAACCTTTTTATACGATGGGTGAACGGCGTACCCGTTTGGCGACGAGAGGCTGATGGCTTGCGCAGCGGTGATCTCGGCGACTTTGCAAGCTTCGTTACGCACATGAAACAGATTGCCATCGTTAGCTTCTTACGGTTAATCATTCCAGTGCCTCCCTACTAACAAACGGACTCTAGGAAAAGGGTGTTGATCTTCTCCTCGTTGATTCTGGGGATGTGCACGATGGTAAATGACCTGAAAAGATTCGAGTTGTCCAACGCCCACCCTTGTCGCGTAGGCACTGGCCTTTCCGATGGCTTTCCCCCTGGCGGCGTGGATGCTCACGAAGTCAGCACCATCTTCCAGATTTATGCGCGTATGCTGATCATACATTCAAAATCAGTCAAACAAGTTCCTTGAGCGTCTTCCGTACGATCTCATGACTATTGGAAAGTGGGTTCAATGCTGCTCCTGTTATGATCGAACTTGGGGTAATGTTGATCCCCTAACAGCCACGAATTATATGCATATGCCGACACGTATGACATGTACGTGCGCCTAGACGCAGAACCTGTGTCACGCTGACAGTGTACCCTTTGTTTTCCTCGGTGTTGCCAATGTCGACTGGTTCGCGCCTACATCTTCAACCCTGCATCGTTACACCGCCACGCCTTTCAATATCCTATTGTTTTGTACATCATTACACCTCATATCATCCCGATGAAAACGGATGTATTCGATCAACCCGGCTTCTGCGCTGCATCGCAAACTCGGTCCCCATGTGTCGGTAAAATTGCCGCCCAACTCTGATTTCGTTTCCGGTGCTGGACCCAATAGGCATACCAATTTTGTTCCTCAACTCCATGGCCGCTACTTGTCTTCCAATGTCAACATTACGGTTTTTAATTCCGATGGCGAGACTATAAGCGTACCAGTTGGCAGTGAGTAGGCTCCCTTTATAGGTTGTAATACTTTCCTAACCAATTCTTTTCTCCAACTTGAACGACAGACCGCCATGTGACGTTTACAACTGCAAAGTGCGTATATACTATTCTTCTATTCTATAACTGATAGATTGTGACAGAGGCCGCATGGTGACGTCGCTTGGCGTTATCTTTGACTTCAAAGGCAATGATGTTAATACCACTGTTCAACCTGTGGCCAGTATGGTAAAGGAGACATGGGTAATTGTGCATTAGTCTGTATCTATGATCATTATTAAATCGTCCAAGTTTGCAGAAGCCATCACAAAGGAACCAGATGTATTCCTTCTTATTGGGTGCGTTCTACGACTTTCATCTCATTAACCCTGACAGACCTCGTCAGCCATATGCCTGTATCTAATGACAACTGTATGTTACAGTCCAATTAATCTTGAAACTAATGTTTAATGAGGAAAATTTAGGGCCTGTTGTCTTCGCTGCCATCCGAGCTGTGCATCCTTCGACACCTATCTTGATTCTCGGAGGTATGCATTGACCTTTGGAATAAGGAATCATGTTCGCGTCTAAGTCCATGTGCAGGACATACTCACATTCGTGACTGTCAACAATATGATGGGAGGTCAATGGCCCTGGAAAGTGGACGTTACATGGAAACGATTGGTATGTTCACCTCTTCCAGTCGAGGTTAGGTAAAGCTTATCATTTTCACAGGCTGGATGAGTGCGTATCTGCTTTTGACATAACTACGAGCATCACTGAGGCATGATAGGTGCGGATCTTGAGGCTTCCATCGGAAATACCAACGACATAAAATTTACCCGGAGGTACCTCGATCAAAATAGGGTCACATACCAGGTATGCTGCCGGACTATATCTCATTCCCGAACACTAGACAAGACGATTGTAGTACCACACCATGACGTCGAACGCCACTTTTGACACCCCGGCTGGACTTTCCATTACCAAAGGGTTGGAGCAACTGGCTGCTGAATTTGATCTCGGCTATTTGTACGGTACCGCTCCTCAGGATTATAGCATGAATCAGTATGTACTCGAACTATTATACCGATTACATTGACGATATTCCCCATAGGAACCCATATCCGTCGAGTGGAAATCTGTTGACATTGTTCATCGCAGAGGCTGCACCACTCGCCCTCACCATCAACAACACACGGGCAGGAATTCCAAACATTTTCATCACGGACTCGGACGAACTGCGCTTCGATGTGTTCCATGGACCTTTTACGAAGAATGATCAGCTAACTGCCGCACCGTACACCGACTCGTTCTTGTACATCCCCAGCGTGATGGCCAGCGTCGCGAGTCAGGTTCTGCCTGCTTTGAACCAAGGAAGTACCACTAAGCGTTCTGAACTGGAAATGTGGAAGCGCGGCCACGTCGAAAGGCGTTACCGCAATTGGTTGGAAGATATGGACAATCGCCAAGCAGTACAGAAGATGACCATGAGGAACCTGACACTTGGATACATCACCAAGGACGTGAGGCATTTAACCCCCTTTTCCCGATCGTAGTTGCTCAGCTCCATCCTCTTTTCTCTTTCCTACACTAGGGATGCCCCGGCGCTGGCGACGACACGCACCACCTCCCGTTGCCCTATTTCCCGGTGCCAAATTATATAAGCTCAAACCCTCCCAACGTAACGAGCGATTCGCCCATCGACCTGGTGTTTGTCGACTTTATCAAGAATGACGTTTTGAGCATCCTGAACAGGGTTCAGTCAAAGGTCAAGTACACGGCGGCGGACGTGTCGCAGTACACGCCCACGTTGGCTAATGCAGTATTGGGCCTGTACGCCCAGGCAAAGTGGAACTAGCACGGGCGTTGCTCCGTAGCGCGTTGCCGATCTCGGTTGTGTGATGTATGGTAGTAAATGTACATATGCATGTATGTGTAGTTTATGAAGCAAGGCTGGTTCGCTCGTACCACAAGACTGAAAATGACGTGAGGAGATGTATGTCGTGTACAAGCACAAGCGCATTCAAGAAAGAAAGGTCATAACCATGTTTAAAAGTAATAGGTTAGAGGTGAACGTTTGAACAGTGAAGGGGAGGAGAATGAGGCGAAGCGAAAGTATCAGCAAAAAACAATAAAAGGCGAGTACTAATTTAACTCATAGGAAAATGCATTTAAGCCACGAGCAAGGAAAGGCGGAAGGGGTGGGGATGGAGAGGAACGAAAGAGGGAGCACGAAAAGAAAAGTCTGCGAGCGCGTGAACCCTCCTCTTTCTCACTCAGGCACCCATACTTGTTCGTGCACCTTGCGCGCATCGCTGACCCACGCATACACTCGTGCCTGCACGTGCACATGGCACTTGTCGCAAAACCCAATGTGCGTCAACACGTGGTGGGCGATGGATTCCCTTCATATGCAGTTTGGGACATTCGTATCACAGGCCCGGCGGCGCGTCGTTTAAAGCAAGTCGGGGGACGTGAAGTGAGTCGAATTATGGAATGTACAAGAGAAAGAAGTATGCCCTCCCACGGACTACGAAAGACGGAGAGGGAAGGAAGGGTAGAGAAAAAGGAAAGGAGGAAAGGAAAGCCAAGGTAACAGCGAGTGAACGCGTCGATCTTCGCGTCTCTACCCCCTCACTAACTGCACTTCGATCCGAGGGAAAAACGGCTAGACGTACCAATGTTAGGGAACCTTGGAACAATCAGCATGGTGATTGAGGGTAGGTGTGTTGCACGAGAATAGTTCGTGATGTAATTGTCATCGGTGGAGCCAAAAGAAACCAATTACAAACATGGGCGCCCATCAAGTCGCTATAATGGGCGGGTCTAGTCAGATCCGGCATGGAAACCGCGAGTGGCTCATGCACAGAGATCAAGGGTTCGACGTTTGCACATGCGGTGTAGCCAGAGTCCCGGAACAAGGAGAGCTATTGGTAACGTGCCATGGGCCGCACGTAGAGGGGGGAGAAAGCGGATCGGAATGCGCTGCAGAGACGGGCGGATGGGCTTCGATGGGTTCATTCGTTGACAAATCATTCAGGGGAAGAACTCTTCTCCGGACCCAAAGAGAGATGTGGTTTGCTTAATGAGGATTTTGATGGCTAGGTAAAGATGACTGGCTCTTTGCGATGAATAATAAGTAGGTGCGTTTAGATTGGGCACAGGGATTGTATCTAGAACGGGATTAGTGCCTGCACCACTGAAGATGAGGACAGATTCAGATTCACTTTTGCCTATGAGTGTCGCAAAAAAACAGATAAAAAATGTAAGAGGTTGGGAACTCGAAAGTTAAGTGGCTTGGTTTTTACCATACGAACCAACGCCTGAGGTGACTGGGTGTCATAAATCGCTAGAATATGCCATCATTTGCGAATCGCAAGGGGAGACGAAATCTCGGATGGAAATCTTATTGAAGGCCACCGGAGAAGATATTACTCTTGTTTGTGGTAACCACGCGAAGCCAGGCTGCTTGCGCATTTACATCATGATGATACTGTACATGCCATTGTGAAAAAGAGGGTAGCTGATGGGGAGAACTGAATGGCAAGGTGGAGTTCAGAACTGAAATAGTGCGTGTAGAAGCACAACAACGCCGTGGCTAGAGGAAAAACCTCTTGGAGAAGATTAAGGAACGACTGTAGCTCCAGCAGAGTCGAAGAACATCGGGATAGCACCGGGCGAATTCGTACTATCTTGGTAGTCTTTGCCCGGGGATCGCTACTTCTTGAGAAAAAACACCTAGAACTTCAAAGTCAATAGTTCATAAAAAGGCTAGCCCTCATCGGTTGACGTGGCCTCTCAACGACAAAGTACCTGTTAACATTAGAGCACTGAGAGACAATGGGATAATTGTCATGAATGTGGGTGCAAGTTGGAGAAGGTGGCGTGCGCATTCTGAGTCAGGTTCAGGTTACAGCCAGACGGTCGTTTGACCAGACATGTCCGGCGTCGCCCATTGAACGGCTCCGGCTAGCCCTCGGCACCCGATGCAAACCCGGCCACTCAGAGATGATGGCAGGAGTCTACCACTTGAACTGAGCAAGAAACAAAAAGCTTTGCAGGTACAAACGCACGTTCGCCAAGACAGATGGGGTGATACAGTAGGGATTATTTTGGCTCTGCCTATTTGACATGGCGCATGTGGTTTCATGTCAGGGCCGCATACCACGCGCTCATCGTCGGGTTCTCGCTCACACGTCCCTCAGTAGGTTGCCTGATAAGTAGGCCATCGAGATGAATCACATTCCCCAGCTAAGCTCCCCCGCCATGCTCTTTGCCTTTATCTCTCTCCTTGGGTTCGCCGTTGCCTGCCCTGACAACGAGCACCGCGCTCGCGATGGCCATTCTCACGTCCACGCAAAGCGCGAATATCCGCAATTCCCGCTCACGCCACCATACCGTCCTCTCGTCTGGGGTGACTTCAACGTGATTCATACCACAGACACACACGGATGGCTCCTCGGTCACCAGAAGCCCGCCTGGCCAGAGCCCAACTACAGGTGGCTTCTTTTTCGCACGCGCGTACCCATTTAGCGACGAGTCGAGGCTGATGGCTCGGGCAGTGGTGATCTAGGCGACTTTGCAAGCTTTGTTACACACATGAAGCAGATTGCCGTCGTCAGCTTCTTCCTCTTTAACACTCTGGAGCATCCCTATTAATAGTCAACTCTAGGAAAAGGATGTTGACCTCCTCCTCGTTGATTCTGGAGATGTCCACGACGGTAAATCATTCGGAAATTGTCCAGTCATCTA
>JBBPLP010000144.1:0-44337 GCA_038089875.1 Fistulinella prunicolor
TGTTGAACGTTAACGGACACATACCCCACCACCACGCCCACCCCAACCATTGTCTCTCTCTCTGCCACCACCACCGTCGAACCCCCCGCGACCACGGCCTCTACCTCTACCTCTGCCCCTCCCACCACGCTCACCTCTTTCATTTTCTCGGATTTCGTCTAGTCTGGCCCTGCGATCTCTTTCGCCAAATGCGCGTTGGTCGGTCTCCCTTGCCTTGCGCATTTCTTCCTTCTTTTCCTCCACAAATGTCTTTGGGACACCAGCAGGGGAATCCTGCGCCTCGAGCAGCAGACTCCAGAGTGCTATCATAAAGGCGGGGGTAGAGGACGTAAGGAAACCGGTCAGATTGATTTGCATTTTTTTCGGGTCAGGGGTCTATGCCACATCCATGATTGAATTCAAAGGAAGTGGACGGGAAAACAGCACGCGATGCTCACGGTGTGGTTCGGGTCTTCGAGCAGCCCCATGGCATACTCGACGACGACCTCGTCTTCGAAACCAACCAACTCGGTGACTTTCTTGGCGATCCACGGTTTGATAACTGGCAGATTTACTTTTTTCATGTCCACCTAAGACGAGAGAAGGTGATAAGCAACTACCTAGTCTGCGAGGACGCAAACGACACACTTTTTTGTCGAACTCGGGAGGGAACTTCATTGACTTGAGTAGCTTGAGCTCCTTGTCGGAGAAGCGCCTGTCCTGGTCGGCCGATGTGCCCTTGAAGAATCCTTATACGAATCTCATCAACATTGAGGGATATCTGGACGGATGGGTGGATCTTTTACCTGCGTCAGCCATGGTTGGGACGAAGAAGGAAGACGTCTAGCGTGGGAATGCCAGTCTATTTTGTAGTGGTCGTACAGTCTATTACAACACTTCTCGCTCGTCGAACCCAACGTTCACTTTCAACACGCCCCGCTCCTGCAACATCCCCAAACGCTCCTTGACCACCTTTCCAAGTCCATATTCGCCCTTGTTCGAGATGACGACCCGCATCTCGTCTAGATAAGACCACATGCGCTTCTCAAACACCTTGCTGAGCCCCTCGAAGTCAATCGCGGACATCGCGCGCAGATCTGCAGGGTACAAGGCAAGCGATAGAACGCGCATCCGCGATTGAATCTGTGAAAGGAGCGATGTGAGGGCCTCAAGCGCTTGTTGCGGCACCACCGGCTCGTGTGTAAATGGGTCCATCAGTGGTGGAGATGGGACGACCAGCCCAAAGATGTGGAACTCTTCTAGATTCGTGTTCTCGGCGAGTTCCATCTCCCTCACCAATGCATCTGCATGCCGCTCACGGTTAGTCAATGTCCCGACACCGATCATCATATGACACTCACCCCCTCTCTCCACGAAATCGCTGTCGAATCCAATATGCACCTTCCTCAGACTATGTCCAACTCCTCTCAAAAACCTCCCAACGATATTGGCCTCCGACACACCGACACCTCCCATTCTAACACTTTTGATCATGGATCCAGATCTTCCCAGTTCCTGCTGGTAAGTCGAACCCGCCATGATCCATTCCATGACGGACTCCATGGGCACCCGTCTAAATCCTACTTCTTTCAACTTCCTTGGAGGCAGCTTAATAGCACTCTCCCCGTCCGCGTCCGAGTCGAAGAGCCATGCTGACGTGTTTCTCTTTGCACAGTGCACCCCATCGAGCGTCAGCACCTCCAGCTCTGTGAATTCGCCCAGGAAGCTGTACATGTCTCGTGTCGTGTGGAACACGAAACCGCGTAGCGTGAGACTTTTCGCATCCTTGAATGCCTCGAGACAAGCCGTGCGTGATTGGGAAGAGAGGTATTCCCAAGTAATGTGCTCCATTTCAAGGCATTGGATACGTGGGAGGTGTTCCGCGAGATGCGGGAGAGTGTCGTCGAGCCATTTTGGATCCCAATCGTTCCCGCGCGTCTCCCGGATGGACAGATGTGCGACGTAGCGTCCAAGGCTTGGTATAGTCCACGCTGGAAGGGTATCGCTGGGCCCGCGTGCATAGGTGCTCAGCAACCGGATGAATGCCGTACTCTTTTTTCGGTCGGCGAGCCGGACACCCGCCCATAAACCGATCCTTGCGGTGTTCAGCCAGAGCTTGCAAACGAGCGCACAGGCGCGGAGGGTGTCAAGGTCTGCAGGATCGTAGGGCTCGTCTCGACATGGTGTCTGAGGTACGCGACGGGCAATGATGTCGATGATTTCGAGGTGAAGTTCAGGTGGAAGGGAAGGAAGTGATTGTGGTTTACCCGTGGTGGCGGTGACAACGGAACTTTCGGGTTGAGGTGATGGGTCGTGTGCACCGTCCGAGCCGATTGTGCACAAAGTGAACGAAGGTCGGTGGAGGCGAGTGGAAGGTGGTTGGGTGATTACGATCGTCATGGTGGGGTGGAATTGACTTGGCGATATCAAGCGATGAAGGTGAGTTTATAATCTTGTCGGCTGAAGCCCCAGTAGACGTCTGATCCTCACGATAGGCAATATTCTAGTTGATGGGGTATCCAATTAAGCGGAGCGTGTAAACGTAGGTGTGGGCACGATCTGCCAGGTAGAGACGATAGGTAACAGAATGGTCGTTTTTATGGGGTACTGCTTCCCGCACTGGTGCGCACGGAAGGCGGGATGATGGTACATCCACTGGCCACAGGAAAAACGCCACAAACCCGACACGGGCTAGCTCGATCGTGAGTACTGATAAAACATATGCAATATCTTTTTTTACCTATCGCGAGCTGAGGAGCAAGCCTTGTCACCGTACCGTTCCTCGCCGAGGCTTCAATGTGTGGCAGCTGAGACATGGACTTGTCTGGTTGCTGCCAAGCTAGGGACACTGCTGTGAACTGCCCACGCTGATTCCAGTGTAGCGTTGCTTGCCGAGATGGAGGTGTGTCTCGAATGTTACATTGTAAACACGTCGGTGTGAAATTGAGCGATTGCCCATTTGTCGAGGGTATCATATCTAAGTAACCGGAGCGTCCCGGTCACACCCGATCATGAGCTACTGATCCGACGTTGAGGCTGCCACTTTCTCAGACTTCCTCCCCGCTTCTCTACTGAAGATTTCTCCATATTGATCCTGGGTCTAAACGTGTCCTGACAAGTTATCGTCGATACTAATGCCGAGGCCGGGGCATATGGTGGCCCGACGAGGCGGTGTGTGCGGTGGTGTTTCAACGCGCCCGACGGAGGTATGGCGCGCACCATCAAAGACGGAAGCATATCGTTATTAAGCGGGATCACCGTGCGGAGGCGCGGCGGTCACGGGCGTTGAGAAGAGGACAGCCTGAAGGTAATCAAGGTCCGAATACGCAGTATACTTTGTCAGCCACGCATCTGGAGTCACATTGGTACACGCGCTCACCACCCGGCGTTGGATGTGCCCATCTTGAACTGCGATATATTACGGCCGGGTCCTCGAGGTAGGTGTGGTACAGTAGAGGTCTGGGTCTTCGCTGTTGTGAAGCCAGATCTGCGCCACGGCTTCCACGCCGCCACCAGACATCTCATGTCGATCGCGAGTGCTTCACTGTACCCCCCAACTCGTTGATAAAGGCTGCGATGTTGTCGGCAACGATGTTATGTTGTGTATGGAGCTGATGACGACTTACAGTTCAGTCGCGCCACACCTACTGGGGTGCATGTTGCACTGCGGCGCAATAGAGGACAATGGGGCGCAAGGCGTACGTCTCTGCAAGTACAGGAATGTGTACGAGTACAGAGATGTCACCGCAGTGAGAGACCTAGTGGTGATAGA
Organism: Fistulinella prunicolor; assembly: GCA_038089875.1. Classification (NCBI taxonomy): domain Eukaryota; kingdom Fungi; phylum Basidiomycota; class Agaricomycetes; order Boletales; family Boletaceae; genus Fistulinella; species Fistulinella prunicolor. The sequence continues at coordinate 3,752 of JBBPLP010000144.1, forward strand.
GTGCGATCATCCGATCGGAAAAAATAGATATGGCGAACGAGTGCACACGCACGTCTGACCGGGCAATCCAGCCAAGAGCCTAAAGTCGTGCCCCGGATGCAGCGTTCCCCGGTGGCAACAGAGACACAGAAAGAACGTGCGAGGTCTACAGACTCGGGTGGGAAGGCTGGGGGAAAGGTTTTGTGCCCACCCACGTCCAAATATTCTTAGCGTGAGTCTTCCGGAGGCGGTGGTTCGAAACTTACCTCCAACGAACAGGACGCCTTCTTTTTCGAGGAGGGTCGCGAGTTGACGTGCTATCTCTTCACGACGTCGTCCGCGGGAGTCGATACAGATCCATACCCAGCGAACAGGCCTCTCTCACGCGCTCGATGATCGACTTTGGGATGTCAGGGGAATCGACCTTCCACAGTTCATTCCAAAGATAGACGCAAGGTCGGAGCCAGTGCTCATCTTATCCCTGCTTGCAGCTGCCTCGCGCACAGCGCCAGGATCGCCACCACCGGTCCACCAATCCACGAGGAAGCGATCACGGACTTTACCACCTCGTAGCTCCAGATGGGAACACCCAACCCCGACTCCTTTCCCTTGACATCCCACAGCGCCAAGTCCAGTCCTGAGAGAGCGGACTGCCGTGCCCATGCATTGGTCTTGGCGTGGTACTTCGTCATGGAATAGATACACGATATGCGGGTGCTCTATCGAGACCAGGCCGCCGCGGTGGAAGCGCGCTCTATAGGATAGCTTGCCAACTATCTCTCGATGGTGTCTGCGGCCCATTGCGCGAAACAGGAGGGGAGGATACCAAACGCGCCTTCGATCACTTCGATGTGGCCCTCGAGCGCGGATTCACCTCATTCGACGAAACCGTTTACGATTCCGACACGGACAAAAAGGCAGCGTGAAGGGACACGGAAGAACTGGAACGGGTGTGCAGTGGCTCGGCCGAAGCTGTCGTTGGGACCAGCACGTACCTCGATCTCGACATCGAGCCTAATACCGCGGTGTAAGAGGGATGATCGGGGAAGCGGATGTTATTCTTGCAACTTGATTGAAGTCTGAGTTTAATAGTAACACAACAGCACAGCAGTGATTGTTCAAGTGTTCAAGTGTTCAATTCGGCCGATCCGGCAACAGAGACGACGGAACCATGACCCGACTATTTTTTATATACCAGAGTCTTATCTCCTGGTTCCGACCGCACCCGCGAGAATGATGATAAGCCTTCAAGCAGTGCTTGTACCAGACGGTTCAACAGGCTCTTTGTGCACGGGAGAGAGCAGGCGTCAAGAAACCATGAACGGAGAACAGCGCTCGCTCGTACACGGTGGAACCTGGATATCTTGCTCGCAAACCAAAAATATTGGCCACGTAATTTGACCAAAGAATAGCGATCATAATTAACGAATAATGTAGGATGGTACATACAATCTGAATACATCACAAGTAAACGACGACTAACGATACATGCGAAGGGTTCTTTCACGGGTTACTTTGCAGCGGAACTGGAGAACTGAAACATCTTGTAAGACAATAAGCACGGAAAGAAGCGATAAACACCAACTTTGGTAACAGATTTGGTGCCTTCTGAGATCGCATGTTTTGCGAGTTCGCCGGGAAGGATGAGACGCACTGCGGTCTGAATCTCGCGAGAGGAAATGGTTGATTTTTTCGAATATGCAGCGAGTTCTGAAGAGAGTAATGAGTCAAGCACGCGGCGGATGCAAATGTACCCACTAGATGCCTCAGTAGCGATACGCTCAAAGATATCATTTACAAATGAATTCAAGATGGCCATGGCCTTGTTCGAGATGCCAGTATCAGGATGGACTTGCTTAAGAACTAGGGATCGCAATCAGGTAAAACGTGACAACCCGCCAGCGAAGGACATACCTTTGTAGATATATGACGAATAAGTTTCCTTGCGGAGCTTTCTGCGCTTCTTCTTCTCCTCACCACCAGCGGGCGGTGCGGCGGTCTTTGCGGTCTTCTTTGCACCCTTTGCACCCTCCACTGTTTTGGCGGGCTGTTTAGACGCGGTTCCAGAAGCGGGGGCTTTGCCGCCCGTAGAAGAGGCGGGTTTTGGGGCCATGAATACGACGGTGGTTTCGGTATACTCTGCAGCGATCGTCGTTGCCACGATGGACGTTGGTGACAGACTTGCAATCTCTAAGCGCGGGCCCCTAATATACCCTGCACGTGATGTTTATATTTGTTTGTGCATGTCGCGTCACGACGCGTTCGTTGACGCGTGCGGGGTATAAAAGTCGCGTTGACGAAAGATTTCGTGTCCCCATTCAACACACGCTCCAACATTCAACATGCCAGCAAAAGGTGTCTCCAAAGGCGGAAAGCTCGGCGGTAAAGTCAAAGATACCGGCAGCAAAAACCAGTCTCGGTCTTACAGGGCAGGGCTGCAATTCCCCGTCAGCCGAATCCATCGTATGCTAAGAAAATCCAACCTCGGCCGCCGAGTCGGCTCAGGTGCACCAGGTCATTCCTCATTCCAATACCATGTTTCGTTGTCTGATCTGCGAATCGCACGTAGTGTATCTTGCGGCCGTGCTCGAGTATCTGTCTGCAGAAATTCTCGAGCTCGCTGGGAATGCTGCCCGCGATAACAAGAAGCGTCGCATCAATCCGCGACATCTCCAGTTGGCTATTCGCAATGACGAAGAGTGAGTGGCATCGGTTGCGTGATTTCCATCGTTAATATCGCACCTCTCAAGGCTGAGCAAACTGCTCGGTAACGTCATCATCTCCGAGGGTGGCGTCGTACCATTCATCAATCCTGCAGTAGGCTTTCTGTGGTGCTGGGTTGAACTGCTTTCTCACGACCTCCTCAGCTTCTTCCGGCCAAGTCCAAGAAGCACAGCCTCGAAAGCCAGGAAGTGTAATATGATCTTGATCTCGTGCCCCTCTTCTCGTTCCGTATTGTTAGGTACTTGGCTTGGTGCCGCTAATGTCCCGTGTACAATATATGTACTGTATCTGTCGTCCACGATGTTGCCCCTATCATTACAGTCACATCAATCAACCATTGGAGACACGAACTAAATTTGGTGTGGAAGTGTCGAACCCCAAGATATCATTTTGCATCCTACAATATTGTATGCCACCGAATACCATCCATGTTCAAATCCATATCTAAATAGATTTACCTTCCATACCACCCTCCACGAGCTCTCCTACCCATGTTTCAAACAGCTCTTGAACCAGGACACCTTTGTCATCAAAGAACGCGCTGTATTCCTTTGATCCTTGCGCGCGGTTCTTGGCAAGGAGCGACTTGCCACCTGACGTAGATTGCACGTAGGTGATGTTCAACGAATAGGAGGGGGCGTTTGTAGGTGATAGCTGAGAGGAGGAAGCGGAGACGGGGGCGGTACGGGAGTGTATTGTGATGCGCTCAGTTATTATCCGCTTTGAGAATGTCTTGCGCCTCCCTACGAACACGATGTCGCCCTCTACAAAATATGCGTAGAGCGCTTGAAGGGACGTCAAAATGACATAACTAGATAAAATGTGTATCAGAGTCGAGGACGACGCGTCTTTCATGCAACACGTACACTATGAAACCAGCCCAAACAGCAGGCTTGGATTGCTCGAATTCGACCTTCCACCCGTAGAAACCGGTGGCCGCGGCGACAAGCACGCCTGCCCAACCGAGCGTGAGGCGCACGTCCGTGTGGAGGTGTATCTGCTTAAACAAATTCGGACGCGACAGATACTGCATCGGGGTTAAGCAGGACGTTATCCAGGACGTGGGTGCATTACATACTCGCTTCAGAGCGTCATCACAGGCGTTTTTAAGGTCGGTCGAGTTCGCCGTGTTGACTTTGATAGTGTCACGTTCCTCTGCAGACACTGGAATGCTCAGAGGCCCAGGTGGTTTTTCAGGCGAGGCGGAACTGCCGCGACGAGAGCTCGTCACCGGCGCGGATGGCTCTGGTGCGACCTCTTTCGCCGGTTTTTTTTGTGGCATGTGTTGGAGAGGAACGGTGCGACGAGGAGGAGGGAAAGAAGCGCGAGGGGGACAGACGACGTGTTCGATACGTTGTGTGAACAACCTGCCTTATTTGGATATACGTGGCTGCAAGGTCTCGATCGAATACTGTCAGTCACTTCAAGACATGCCAGGATCGATAGCAGTCCTTGGTGGGGGTCTGACTGGCCTGTCTGCTGCATTTCATCTCTCTCGACGTTTCCCGACGACACCCATCGTGCTCATAAACAGAGACGCTCGCTTCGGTGGATGGGTCAAGTCAGAGAAGGTCAGGCTGACATTGCCAAGTCACGAAGAAGCCGAGGTCCTACTCGAAGCGGGTCCACGGACCTTGCGTCCAAACGCGCACAGTGTCCTCGAGTTGGTGTGTCACCCACGTCTGACTCGACAGCGTTGTTGACTGCCACCGCGAAGGACTAGATCCACCTCCTAAACTTGACCTCGTCGCTTCTCACCGTGCCCAAGTCTGCTGCTGCTGCCAGGAACCGCTTCCTACATATCCCTGGCGCTCAGGGGATCCACCGCATTCCATCGTCGCCGCTAGATGTCATTCGCTCGCTTTGGGCGCCAAACGCGCGTCTGGGTCGTATTCTTATCTCCTCCGTTCTCCGAGAGCCATTGAGGCGGAGAAACAGGTCCTTGGGTGCCGACGACGAATCGGTGGATGACTTCTTAGCTAGGAGGTTCGGTACCGAGTTTGCGCGGGTGTTTGGGAGCGCACTCGTCCATGGCATATACGCTGCGGATGCGCGAACGCTGAGTTTGCGCTCTGCCTTTCCCTCCTTGTGGGACGCGGAAGAGCGTGGACGTGGGTCTGTCCTGCTTGGCTTCTTACGCGCATCCGGTTATTCACAGTCGAATGAGGACGCGCCTTATGAGTTGGGAGGCGTGCAAGACAAGATGCGCGATGTCTCCGTTTACACCTTCCAGGACGGCATGGGCACGCTTGTGAATGCCCTCGTGAATTACCTTCACAAACAACCCAACGTACGCATGTATAGTGGGGTAAACATTTTGGGGCTTTACCTCAACGCGAGGAAGAGCCGAATCGAGGTGAACACATTCCTCGATATCACGTTGCTCTCTAATTATTTCTTAGGTAACAACGTCGTCACAAGAAACCCTCTTTCCGACGCATGTGGTCTCTGCCCTTCCGCTTCCTGAATTACGGAGACTACTTTCGCCAGCAGCACAACTGCCTCATCTTACGGCCAACACTTACTCTTCCGTGACGGTGGTCAACCTCGTGTTCAGTTCACCTCCGTCTTCTTCCCATCCACTTCACCCAGACGGGTTCGGCTATCTTATACCCCGTCCAAGAGACGGCTACGCTGCAACCAAAGGCTCAGGCATTCTAGGCTGTGTCTTTGATTCGTCATCGACTGCGGCTCAAGACGCCTCAGGCATCGTCAAGATGACTGTGATGCTCGGCGGGCCATACATATCTGGGTCCGTCTCTCCTCCACACGTCGATATACCGACCCTACTTTCTGAGCTCGCAAATCAACTTGGGCGGCGCCTTCCCGAGCCCCTGTTCGTCAAAGTTCACCCCAATACAAGATGCATACCCTTGTATGCCGTCGGTCATCTGCAGCGGATGAAAGAACTGAGGACGGTGCTCTCATCCGAACCATGGGACGGTCGGATGGAAATTGTCGGTGCTGGAGTGGGCGGGGTGAGTGTCGGTGACTGTGTGGAAGCTGGCAGGAGCGTCGGGAGGACGTGGAGCTAAGCCTGCTTGCGTGAGTAATAAATCACCATCACAGGACGAATTTACATGCGTTACATGATTTAGTGAATTGAGAATTCGGCAGCATCTCGTTTAGTGGCGTTTTTATGTGGCCGATGATAGGGGCGGTGAACGCAGGCTTGATAGGCCACTCTTATGAAACACAGGATTCGATGGCAGAGATGTTCTTGCGCTGCATGTTTGCCGCGTTGTTTTCCTGTGCAAAGGGACCAAGGGACCCATCACTCCATCGCGAAGCTAAATCAACGTCACTATCAATACAGCTGTCATTCCATTTGGGGATCTTGACTGACCGTTGGTCTGTGACTTTGTCAAATCGGTGACATTCACCTTCGACCTTATCAAAGAGCGGGTCCGCGCCCGTGTTTATCGGGCTAGCGCTGGTGCTTCTTAGCCCCGGATGATAGGTGGTCGACGAGCACCATCCACCTAAGGTTCATCCGGACCCCACTTTGATCGTAAAGCGGTCTCTTGCAACGATCACTGTGCTTGCGATACGATACATTACAGCCACGGCGGATTGTCGTGGCGTTGAGCGTCTCCACAAAACGTGTCTCGACCCTTGCTGTATATGAGCTGTGAGAGCGACATATTCTTGAAGCTGCATCTGCCGTCCTTCTTCCGCAGGGTCTGGAGATATCTTGGTCCAAGTATATTTGTCGACCTTTTGTTCTTTCGTACCTCTCCTCCCTGTGCTTCCTCGATGACCATACCCGTCTTTCGTCAGAACCGGGACCACGACGACTGGGAAATCGCGTCGGTGTATGACAGCGATGACTGTGACAGTCTGGATCGTAGTGCATACGATGAACCCTCTCATTCATCAAGCTCTTTCGATGATGCTGCCTTGCGTTTACAGGGCCCCCTTCATGACGACACTCGTTTTCGTTTCGGGTATCCAATGCCCCAGCCACAACTACTGCTACCACCACCACCACCACAGTACCAAAACTACCCTCTAGCGACGTACCCCCGTCCTCGACGGGACGCACACTATGCACCCGAGAAAGAACGCAGCCTCTCTCCCCCGCCAGCCCCCATCGTACCCCCGCCAGGGATAATATTCCCACCCAAAGACTGGGTCCCCCTCCCACCGCAAGACGCGTACTGGCCACCTACCACCGGGTCATTAGTGCCCCCCTCTGACATGCCAGTGCCAGTGGAGGTGGGTCCATCGGACCCACCACCTCTTTTGCTTCTCGCGCCATCCTCACCACCGCGTGTCCCGTCTCCAATGATCAGACGGCCGTCGCCTTCGCCGACGAGGACGATCATGCACGGTCCAGCCACCCACGCGACGTCCGTGACGGTGACAGGCGCTGGCACGGGGACAAACGTCAACACGTATGCGGCTTCTCCTATCAAGGTGCCTCCAACACCCCATCATGATCTGTCTCACGTCATTCCGCCGCGCCTCACGGAGGGAGGGTGTCAGGCACATGCGGGCATGGCGATGAACGTTAACCCTCCTCGGAGGTCTGGACATGACGTTCTGTCGCCGTATGGTCCCGGGACTGGACATGGATCGAACACCATGCCACGGGGACCGCAGCTGCTCAGCGATGATCATCCACATGCACATGTGACGCTGGCGGACTCTGGACGTCACGGTGGCGGTGGTGGTGCGACAGGTGCCAGTCATGCCGATCTCTACCCCCCGCCGGTGCCGTCGAACAAGCATGAGTATGAGCGTGAGCTGGGGGAGCGACCGAGGATGGCGAGGCCGTACGCACGCGAGCGCCGGCCAAGTATATGGCAGCGGTTCGTGCGGCGGTTTAGCCCGTCGCGCGTATCCGTCGGACAAACGTAGGTCATTCCGTGAGATGGCGAGGGACGCGGGAAGAGGCTATATATATGCATATGGGTAAACATTAAGGATAGGTGTATGATGTTCGTTGTACCGGATGGGGATAGTCATTAGCAAAGTAGTAGCTAGCTTGATGGGGACCTGGTTTAGTCACTAGCTCAGGTTCGACGACCCCTCACGAATGACAAAAATCGGCCAGACTGGAGAACAAGAAAAACGTTCTCCGACTTTGTTTCTCGACCATGCCATCCTTCTAGAACGGGGCCACTCAAACGCTTGTCTTGGTTACGTCCATCGATACAGCCAGCCATCATTCTGAAACACGTAGTGGCCATCTACCCAGCCCAGATCGCCATCGAGTACTTGTATACATTAACGCGCCCTTGCACCATTTCTACATCATGTCTTCTTCATCTCCTCCTCCCCCGCCTCCACCTCCACCACCGCCTCCTCCTTCCGGATCACCACCACCACCACCGCCTCCAAGCCCTACCGACTCGTCGAGCGCCAACTACTTTTTCGGTTTTGTCATCACCTTTATCGTTCTCCTCCTCCTCTTCGTCGGATGCGGCATAGGCTCATGGCGTCGGTTTCGACTCGTCGGGACCGTATGGGACGGACAGTTGCGGTACATGGACGATCACATCCCGATGGGAGGACGAAAGCGCCGTCGACCGGTGCGCCCGGTGTTTCTGGAGATGTGGACGCGGCCCAAGGCGGCGACTGGCCTTGCGCCGGCTGCATCCGGGAAGGGCAAGTGGGAGGGCGTGCAGGTCAGTTCTCCCCCCTTTTTTTCGAGCCGTCTCGCTGGCGTGCGTGGCGTGGCGTTGCCCTCGTTGCTTCTTTTTCTTCCCCGTCCACGAGGACTGACGCCATGTCTCTTTTCTGCCTGTCCCTTGTGGTTATTTGCAGCCCATCTCGCTGGCGTTCGTCTGGTCGCGATCGAAACTAAAGATGTGCGCACGTAACACACGGGCGACATCATCGAGCACGACCCCAGGGCAGCGGCAGAACGACGCCGACGGTGCCGTCGCAGCCAGCATGGCCGCGCGGTTGTGGACGTATCTCGCTCCCCAAGGTTCACCGCGCGATCTGCCGTCGTCACCACCACCCTCCCAACGACCACCCCCCGAGGCCATCCAAGTTGCTGTCATGATTGCCATGCCGTGTCCACCGTCTGATCCAGTAACGGACAGACCGCGTTATGTGGGGCACGCCAAGGTCGGGGAGTACCAGATCGGTGTCATACGGATACCTTGGCCGAGTGGGGATGGGGGTGGCACCTAGAGGCTTGGTCTGCATGGACTTTCTTCTTTATTATAATCTCTCTCTCTCTCTCACTCAGTTGTAGATGGGACTGCTGCGGGCAGTTGGGTTGCTCTTGATGTCGCCGTTCTTTCCCAACATTCTTCGTTTCATTAATAGTATATACGCAATCCTCTGCATTCTCTGTAGCCACTTTATTTGGCACGGCTTTTAAAATGTATAACAAGCCGTGGAGACACCGGCATCTATTCACGAGTTTATATGCACGGAGCATTCCAAATAGTCCGAGTATGCGTCAAATGGTGAATGGGACAGTATGCATGGAATAAAGTTGTAACACGACTCATGATAGGACATATTATAGCCTGCTCAATCAATAAGGTATTTTCGTTTAAAGAAGGAGCGAAGGTGCAGGATCTGCCATGCACCCAGACCCAAGAGGGAGAGCAGAGAGAACCAGGCAAAGTTTTGCACGCGCTGATTTGTCGAGACTGGTCATACAAGATGAGTGTCGCGCATGAAGCAAGACGAAAGCCACGTACGGTTCGTGTTGGCGAATTTCTCTTCCCGTTTCTTGAGATAGTCCAGCTCGTCCACAATCTCCTTGACGAGCCCTTCCAGTTTACGCATCTCCGTCTCGAGTCCGGACAAGGACTCTTGGTTAGCGATAGCGCTGGAGAAAGATGGGCGAATGAGGGCGAACGCGGAGAGGCCAACATACGAGGACGTACTTGTAGTCGACCGCATCCGCACCAATATCGACGTCGAGGTCGATCGTGCGCGTCATATTGCGTGCAATCTCCGACTTGACTTCTATCACACAGTCAGCCCCGTCAGCACACACATGCAAAGAAAAAGAAGGGGACGACTGACCTGGCGCGAGATGGTTTTTAAAGCAGACCCCAATTTCGCCCTCGGCGTGGGCAGTGACGGCGAGGCGCGTCTCGGCCTTGATGTCCCGCTTGGAGAGGTAAACATTCCGCTGAGTCGTCGAGTCGATGATCTCGATGTCGATGCGCTGACTTGGACCGGGTCCGACGTTGGCGGTGACGATGACGAGCGCGTGCGTGTGGACGGCGTTCCAGATGCACTTTTCGGTCGGGATTTTGGCGGGTTGGATGGCGAACTTGATGGCGGTGGAAAAGGGCAGAAGGAGAAGGAGAAGCAGGAAGGAGAAGGAACGGAAGAGTAGGGGTCGACGTGACGAGGGCATGGTTGGGGGACTGAACACAGCGAAGAGTTGGCGTGGCAATTCGCGGACGTCACACTCATTAGCACGTGGTTCTCAATACGTCTACTACTATCGATTCAGTCGTACACAACATTGCGCCTGAACCGCCGTTCAGTTTCAAACAGAAATCGTGTTCCTATGACCACGCGACGAACATTCGGGTGTTTAAACGACCCGACTTGATCCACTCCGGGGTTCGTCAATATCGTAGGCCCAGTGCATACATACCTTTCAGAGAGTCGGCGTTCATGAAACGTACGTAGGTGGCGTCCGGATCCTGTTTGCAGCATGGTATACTTGTATCCACGTCAACGACGCACGCTCTTTCCGAGGACCTATCACGTCCTTGTTGCTATCTCCGTGCGCAGTCGGCGAGATAGAGACTTCGTGGCAGGTAATTTCAGGTCTGCCGAGGTACAGCGTATTTCGCTCTCAATGAGGCAAGTAGTTCACTGACGACCTGACACGGAGCGCCTGTGACTAGACCGATCGAAAAAATCACCGCGTTCATCGCATTCGTGAAACGACGCTGCGTACTACAATCAAGCTCAGTGTACACACTTTTTTTGATACTGCGGAACCTACCAACGTGCGTCACGGTGAACATGGGGCAGTGCGTATCGGTCCTCCGGAGTGACGATAAGGCTTACGGTACGCTGGCGGTTAAAACCGGCGAGTCGGCGCGATATGGTCGCTACGCTACAAGGAAAGTGGCCGGGTCCGAGGTGGCCAATTACGCCAAAAAGGATGGCGGACTCCTAAAAGCCCAAGCCCCTTCGCAGCAGTTTGGTACTTGTCAAGGTCCGGTCGACTCGTTACTGGAGTGTCGTGCAGAGAGCATGGTACACTCCGTCACAAACTGGTTCAACGTGGCGAGAGTAGTCGGTGATGAGTTTTTAGCTCAGTGACGATGAGCTACTGCTCCGGGAGGTCCGCGACGTAGGCGACAAGTGGTGTGAACCATATCGTATATTCCCTTTGGGATTTGGCATAAACATGCCCGACTTGGCCGCCTTCTTGAGCCGTGCACAAACGATATCCATGCATCGGTGTCATATGCGTGCCTGGAAACTCGTTTGGTACTCATCGTGTGCTTCAAACTTCGGAATGGGCATGAACGCGATGCAAATCCAGGCGTGTGTCGTCGCTTTCATGCGGACATCAGAGCGAATGTTTCCGAGGGTTAGAAACAGTGGATCCACCACTACGGGTCATTACAGGGATTTTGTTTGAAGCTAGTATGATAGGAAAAATGGTCTCTCCTTCGGAAAGAGTCCTGTATACGAGATGAATATTTGAGGTAGACAAGACGATGCGTGAATAGTAGACGACCATACCTGAATTACAATGGCCCGTGAAAAACTCCCAAAACTCGTTCTGCGCCATCGTAGATGATGTGGGGATCAAACAATATACACTTCGCAATCATAGGAGTGCAGGCTATTGACATGGCCGCCACGATAAATGAGATTGATCAAATGGATTGGGCGATAACCTTTGAGCTCGATTCGAATGCTTGTCCAACGCACGCCGTGTGGAAGGGCCTCAATGCACTCATACAGTTTGTCCTTATTATTGAAGGAAGGAGCCCCGCGTGATTTGAACTGGGTGCATGGTATCTTAGCTTCATCGCAATGAATAAGTATGAGGACACACCCATTCGAGTTCAAGGAAGCGATCTATATCTGCCCCCGTCCGAATCTCCCACTCGCAGAGAAACTCCGCAAGTTCCTAATCACCTCTGTCTTGAAAGGGGTAGTGTACGTTGTACTTTCGCCGATAGGCCAATTCGCGGCTTTCCATCTGCACGTGCGTAAGAGATAGGGGAAAAGAACTCGACTGACGCCATTTCCGTGTCGAAAGATGTTCAGTAATGATATGGGGCGCAAAAGACCGTCGAAGGAGATGGCCATGATCATGATCATCTCACCTACGCCACCTAGTTTGTCGTCGTCTCATTCTACGAGAAGAAAGTGTGTTGGGACATTGAAGACGCGGCGCACGTCAGATCTAAGTAATCATTTGCGTTCCATGTGGAATTACGAATATACATACTTCACAGCTGGTGTGTTGTTCCCCGAGTTCGTATCATCTCACAACATTCGTATTGAGTTCTTCCATGGTACTAGAGCACTGCGGTCACATACTTGAGTGATCGGTAGTTAGGGAAGGCCACATGATGCTTAGCGGTACTGTGGCGTTCATTAGTGAATGGATTCGAGAACTACGGCCTCAAATTGAACAGTACGCCCAATAACCCACTTTTTCCCGGGTGGCGGTCCCTCGAGTAGGCAGGCACAAGTTCCACCCAGACTAGTATTGGGTAGCGATATCTGGTCCACTGCCCACAAGACAGAAGAAAGTCAACCTTGGTCGTGGTTTCTGTCTGACATTGTGACTTGTTCCATGTCTTCACTTATCCAGCTTCAGTTTCGCCGGAACATGCTTGCCTGCTGCGAAGAGAGACCATCGGATATCTACGAGATGATTAGAACACGTGAGCATTGATGTGCGTAGAAAACATGAACGTGTGTGATAGATCATTAAGTACTAGTTTATCGGAACAAATGGGAAATAGAGTCGTGCAAGGCAATTATTACCTTCACAAACCAGATCATGGGTAAAACGTAGATGCGATGCACGACCGTGTTTGCCCCGTAGCGTCGGATTCTGGACCAGCACATACAGTAGGTCCGCGCAGTTCATCGTATTCGATCATAGGCTTTCATCGTTTCTTCCAGAGTGTCAGGGTCCACATCAAACGACATGTCAAACGACGAATCGGCGTCCTGATTCTCTCGCACCGCTGTCTTGGCCGTTGTCATTTTCGCAGCGCCACCACGCGGAGGCTGTTTCGAACTGATCATCACCGCGGGCTTTATCCCGGCTCCACTTTTGTTCGTCACCCCCCCTCCACTGGCAAGCAACGGTGGCTTGAAGCGCGGGACAGCTAGCCCCTTTGTACCCTGGGTCGAACTGTATTGAGAAGGCTGGAGTTGTGGCGTGCGACGCATGCCCAAAGGTGGTGGGGCAACACGCGTACGCTGCGTCGGTACTTGAGCACGCGACACCGTGGTTGGCTGCGGGGGTTGCGGTTTTGGTTTTGGTGGTGCCACAACGCGGGTCTGTGGCGCAGGCTCTGGCTGAAAAAAGGAAATATCCATCCCCGTATTACCACCGTACAGGTCGTCGTCGTCATTATCGTCGTCCACTTGCATGTATATGGTGGTATCTGCGAGGGACTTCAAACGGGGTTCGTGCCTCTCCCATTCCGTGTCGGTTTCGGTAAGATCGATGACATCTAGCATCGGACTGTCGCCCTCGTCGGATGTGGGTTCTAGGCTGGTCTTGCGAGCAGCGGTAGAACGTGTATTCGGAGCGCTGAACGTTTGAGCGAGTGCATGCTTAGGGTTGCAGTTCAGATTGAGGTTCGGGAGTGAATCTGGGGTAGACTTCCCGGATGCAAGATCAATGCTAGGTGCCCCCAAGCTCGCCGTTTTCGCTAATACACGTCCCCGGTGTTCGTGTTTGAACGTGTCCGACGATCTCTCCGCCACCCTCGTCGACGATCCGACAGGACAGACGGCGGACGCGCTCGATGTCTTGACGAGTGGCCGTGCGCTTACACGCTTGGTCTCCAAGTTCGTGCGATTGTCAGTGCTACTCATTCCCAGAGAGCGGTCTCGTTCTCGTTCCCTCTCCCTTGCCCGAGCGGCCAATCGCTGTTTCTTCTGCGCGTTCTCGTCCAACTGTCTGGATACATCTTTGAGAAGTTCGATGAAAGTCAACGCTTCTGGCTCTTCTTCCTGCGGGACGTATGAAGTGGGTGGGTTAGATAAGGTGGTGGAATGGGATGATGACCGTGGCCTTGCGGAGTTGCCAAGTGGCTGGTTGAATGATGATGTTGATGAGGCCAGTGGCTGTTTCGCTGATGAGGTTGATGTGGCGAAGGGCTTTCGCTGTGGCGCTGACAGAGGTTTTGCACGCCTCCAGACAGAAGACTCTGAGCCACGGGGTCCCAAGGACGAAGAGCTGCTGCCCGACAGTGGAAGGAGGTGAGAGGCATCGGCTGAACTGTTGCCACTGGAATGCCACGGCGACGCGACGGAGGTGGAGGCGGTGGATGAGAGTGGGCCAGTCCATGAGGCGTGTTCATGGATCGGGGTGGATGGTCTGGCTGCACGGTGTGTCAGTCGACGTGCCCAGACGCGACGCGTAGCACTCACTTCGTTTCTCGCGCTCGGCCTCTTTCATGAGCGCTTGCAACGCTGGATTTGGGCTCTGGGACGCGACCCATTGGACGACGCCATCGGAGTCAACGTCTTGACTGGTGTCCATGAGCACGGGGCGCGTAGCTCTGGAGAGGGCATCCATCGAGTCTTTGTCGTCGCTCGTCCTTTGTGATATTGGGCATTTAATGTCAGTGGCAGGGACGACGACAGGCGACGTTCGACCCTGTCACGTGTCTTGTCTGTTATTTAGTCCCTTCTGCGGTGAAGCTCAGTTCATGGCCACCCTCGTCCGCTCTCCTCCTCGACACTCCATCGAGCAAGTCTCTGATCTACAGCACTCTATACCCACCCCATTCCCAACTCAACACCTCCTTCGCCTCCAGGACGACCTCCTCGATGAACTAGCTGCCGAACCCGTCGACTATGATGACCCCACTGCTACACCGGTAATGCCCACACTTGGCGTGCACTCCTCGGTCTACTCACTGTTCGTTCAGGCTGCACAGTACCAGAACGACATTCAGACTTCCGTGGAAGCGGTTCAACATTCCTGCCTCATCACGCTCGCTAACATCCTTTCCCTTTCTTCCCCACTGGACGTACTCCTCAACGACTCCCAGGACTTTTCTTCCTCCAGCGGTGCTGCCATCCCCCTCGATCAGTTTCTCGCAGAGTCCCCACTGTGTTGTCTTGTCCATGCGCTTCGTGCACGCGATGGCTATGCTGACCGACGGGATCAGCCGCTCGACGAGGCTGCTCTGCTTTCCCAACTACACGAACTCGTCGACGCAACCGTTCCTTCCTTGAACAGAAGGGACGCCCATCTCGCACAGGTCCTCGTTGCCCTTCTCTTCGACCTCCAACAGCTGCCTGCTTCCCTTTCCCTCGCCTCCGCTCAACTCGCTTCGCAATCTGACCCTTTTCAGGATAGCCAAGACACTGCAGGCCTTGCTTCGATGTCACCCTATGACACCATCGCATCTCTTCAACGACACCTCTCTTCCTTGCAACCGTCCATAGCCTCCACCGCGTCTGGGTCCAGACCCACACCCGCGGAGAGCGTCCGAACGGCTCTCCTCTGGGCACGCATCGACGAACAACTCGACACCGTTGTCTCCCTCTGCAAAGCACGTGCATCCTCACCAGACGTCACCCGTCATTCCGAATCTCAAAGCGGGGCCAAGGGCTGTCTAAGCCCGTCGTTTGACGACACCCTTCCGCCAGAATATGACTTCGAGTATCATCACAGTCCAAATGAGCGCCCCCCTTCCTATGCTGCAGACGGACAATTGTATGCATTCTCGGACGCAAAAATAGACGAAAAACGTTCAGCCGAACAGTATCCTCCAGAGAAAGTCTCGCTCCACGCCTCGACTTCGTTGTTTCCAGCAGACACTGAAATGATGACGCAACGTGATCACTCTTCGTCTTCCAATTCCATCGACCTCGATACGATCACACATGCCATCGAGAGGCTGTACGTTGCTGCACCCCAATTAGCGAATCAGCGCGTAGAACTCCGGTCAGAAAAGATCGTTCAAATGAGGAAAGCAAAAGAAGAGGGTAAGGGTAAAGCGCGGACACTCGCAGACACGCATGATCCAGAGCTCGATAAGATGCTCGAGTTGTTGGGTCGGGCGTCTTCGAGGGAGATCCCAGACCAAAGTGCGGTCATTGGTGTGCACCGTACGGTACGCGAAAAGGGTGCGGCTGATATCGAAGAACAAGTAGGTGGTTCTTCGTTGGCAACCAGTGGGTCTCTGAGACTCTTTTCAGCGTGGAAAATATCTAGAACACCTCGTTCACCGTACGTATGCTGGGAGATTGCATAGCCAGGATGCAGTGCCATCACTCGCCCGTTCATACTCATGCGATGGAGTGGAGGAGACGGACGAAGATCAGAGTTCGGAGCTACAGCTCGAGGGGAGAGGTGCTCGGGATGGAAAACGAGCGTCGTACCCCGCTGTGCCAAAATCTGGCTCAACGCTTGAACCGCCGTCTGAAAGATTACGAAGCAGGAGTGTTTCTGCTCCCCATCTCGCTTGGCTGAGACCCAGGGACAGGTCTGGGAACGCCACTGCCGCGAAAGATGGTTTCGCTTCCCTAACAAAAACTTTCTCCTCGGACTCGAAGACGCTGTCTTTGGTGAAATCGAAGTCTGTTCGAAGCCTTTCGGGGAGGTTACGTGGCGTGAGCAAGAGTCGGCCTCCATCCGCTGGTGCGGAGGGTGTGAATCTTGGTGCGTACGTCTTGGATGACTTTTGTAGGAGGGCAGCTCACAGCATATGTTGATTAGGCGCGCTTGATCTCGCATATGTGGCGGAGCATCACGAGACACTTAAGCACGTCCTTCTCTTCATCGCTTGTGCATCACCGTCGGGTTCAGCACCTAGCAGGTTACCTTCGGCGGAGGTGCTGCCCAGTACTTCCATCGGTACCTATGGAGATTGTCTGTTCCTTAGGCTTTCTGGTACGCCCTCTCCGCCACTTGCGCTTCCCGTGCCTGTAGTTCCAGGCTCCAAGACTGTCCTCAGTCGGGGCGGTCACTGGGAGGTCAAGGCGAGTTGTTACCAAAGCAGTCTCCCAAAGGATAGCGAGGATGTGGCCCTTCTTCCAGCATCCGAACTCGCCTCGCTCTCTCCGTCGTCTTATACGTGTTCTTCATGTTCCCTTCCTCTTGTTCCAGCCCCGCCTATGCGGTATCGTGACCTGCCGTCAGAATACTGGGAAGAGCTCATCGATGCGTGGATGTGTCATCCTGAAGGACAGACCCTTGCGAAGAATGGGATGCACGGTGATGGAAAAGGGGGCGGGTTTGGGTTTTGGCCGACCTGCGACGAGGCGTTGGTGGGAGGGAGTTATGTGCTCTTCGACGGAGAAGCTGTTGCGGCCGGAAATATCAAATGTATAGGGGGCCGGGAGGTGAGTGTTTATCCGTTTTTTCTTTCTGGTATCTTGTGCATATCTGTGAGGATGTGTTACGGACGCTTAAGAAGACCATCGTCGTGCTTCCACCGACGTTCGCGTTTTTGCCCCTCGAAGCCCTTGTCGGTTTCGAGGTGGTGAGACGCAGATCCGGTCGATACAATGCGTCCAAGAGTAACTCTGCTTCTCTTAAACAACTCTCTTTACCCAGGACAGTGTGTTGAGGGCTACACAAGAGGGCACATCTCATCACGTCGTCCAGAATGCTACTTCTTCTAAACATGTGATTTTACTTTGCTAACAAAGGTCATTCTTCTAGCGAAGTGGAAACACTCGCCTGGTGCGCTGTCTATGTGGTGCTATCTTGGGCAGGCAGCACGACCGGAGGCATGAGGATGGCACGGTTTCATGGATGTATCGGTTGTTCAAGTATGCTATCCGGCCAATCAGTGCGACATTACAGTGAGTAGTCTCGTACCAGGCAAAACGATCTTTTCTGAACTTGTGATCAAGAGTTCCCAGGATTCCGATGAGCGCATTCGTGCTACATGACATGCTAGAGCATGTTCAGGCTCATGCCACATATCGATTCGTCCTGTCGGATGAAGAGGACGAACGACCGCGACTCTTGGTATGCATTTCATTGTTTGTATAGCGGTACGGAGACTCACGAAGTACAACGTAGATCTGGCTATTCAAGCCTCGCATGCGAATATCATACATGCTTCCAGCGCCATCTCTGCTTCCCAAGAGTGGCACAATTAATGCCTCGAAGGTGTTGTACAAGATCCTCGGTCCGACGTCGGCCGCGTCTGACTTCAAGGGGTGAGTTGAAACCGATGTGGTCGTTGTATCGGTGCTCACGCGAGGGCTGCAGGATCCTCAACAAATTCCCGGGGTTCCCTCAGGCAGAGTATCTGTTCTACCCCATGGACGTATGCCGGAAGCTGGCGGCGCTGTTGAAGGAGAGCACGGCATCATACCCTGAGAGCATGCGCACGATGACGGGCTTGGATGTCGGTTGGCTGACGATGACGTGAAGCGTGGGGTACTGGGCATTGTTATCTGCATCGTATTTCTGCATCGTGACCACCGTCCTTTAATTTCTTCTCGGATTTCTCGGCAGGTATTTCGGTTTTTTTTTTTTCATTCTACATACCATGTTTCCTATAATGTCACGTGTTGCATTTGGGTCAGCTACGGGATTGCCAAATTTGGAAATGGAAGTCGGTGACACGTCCAAACGCGGAAGAAGTCGCAGTCAGTCTCCTCACTATGTCCTCCCACTCCCGCCCTTTCTCGCCCGCCGCTCACCACAACGGCGCGCGCACCTCGACCGACAGCGAGGCAAGCAACAGCGTGCCTCTGGTCAATGGCATGGCTCACCACGACGACACCAACCAAGATCAAGACCCGCCGGACATGGACCCCCTCGAGCGGCTCCAACGCCAGCTCGCGCGCGAGCGAGCGGAAAAGGAGGACCTCGCCGCCCAACACCGTAATCTCCTCTCCAAGTTGACGACCATGCGTACCACGCTGGGTAACAAACTCAAGCAAGACGCCGTACGTATCCCTTCCCGTTTCCATTTCTCTAGTCTCGTCTGCACACAGTCATGGCATACTAACGTCTCGTCGTTCCTTTTTTCTTCGGTGCCCGTGTACATGTGTCCGTCTGTTGTGCCTAGGAAGAACTCGATCGTCGGGAGCTCCACATCCAGACGTTGACGGCGCAGAACGAGGACCTGGGCGCGACGGTGGAGACGCTCAAGACGGAATTGGTGGCATCGCACGACGAGAACGCGCGGACGGCGAGGGAGATGGATTTGTTGCGGCATCGAGATCTGAGCGAGAGCGTCGCGAGCGAACATGCGATGCGGGAGACGCTGGCCGAGTTGGAGCGGTGTCGGCTGGAGCGGGATGAGTGGGAGCGGGGGGCGATGCAGGAGCGGCTGGCGGTTGACGAGGCACGGACGGTTGCGGAGGCGATTCGGAGGGAGCTTGACGTCGAGCGCGAGGCGCGGCAGAGGGACATGGGAGAATTGGACGCGGCCAGGGAGACGGCAGCCAACTTGCAATCTGTGCTCGAGGACTTTCAGATAGGTGGGTGCGCTCGGTGGTCACGTTGCAAGGCAGGGTGTGTTGACGCGGACTCGGGCTGTAGCGAGGGAGCACGAACTGCATCAAGCGGTGAAAGATTACAAGACCCGACTGGACGACGTCACGATGTCGTTGGCCGAGTATAAGCGGCGTGCGTTGGATGCCGAGGTTCGCCTTGTCTCTTTGTTGTCGGTTATTGAGTCCTTTCTTAGTCTTGACGCAGCTCCAACTAGAAGAGAATAAGAGTAATGCATCACGGACGTCGGAATTGGAGCAGGAGGTCAAGGAGAAGAACCTCCTTATTGGAAAGCTACGGCACGAAGGTGTGTCTTCTTCTTGTGTTGCTTTACACGTGCTAACTCTGACCTCTGCTAGCCGTTATCATGAATGAACACCTTATTGAAGCCCTCCGCCGTCTCCGAAAATCATCTTCCGACACCAACGTAGACCGTCGACTGGTTACTAACGTCCTGCTTTCTTTCCTGACGACCCCTCGTGCGGATCCGAAGCGATTCGAGATACTGGGGCTGCTCGGAACTGTTCTTGGATGGGGAGAAGCGGAGAAGGAGAGGGCTGGTTTGATCAGGGGCTTGGGAGCGGCATCTAGCGCTGGCGCAACCGGGAATGTACCTTCCGGAGGGGGTGGGTATTTTTGGGGAAGGGGCGTTAATGGAGCAACGTCACCAAGTAAAAGTAAGAATATGGAATTGGAAAAGACGGACGAGACAGAGGTGCGGTCTACCTGTTGTAGTATGCTTCGCTGAACCTTTTTTTGCCAGTCGTTCTCCCGTTTGTGGGTGGAGTTCTTGCTCACGGAAGCGAAGCAGGGCGAGTCCCAAACTGGGCCCGAGATGTCGCCATCGAAGCTCTGGGCACTTTCCTCGAGACCCTCTAGTCCTGCACAATCACCCAACCGTGTCCCGCCACCGGCATCCGCTAATGGATTGGTTTCGCCGATGGGAACCAAAGGCATGCGACGGTTAGGCTCTTGGACGCCACTGGGTGGTGCAGCGGCAAGCATGCCCAGTTTAAACCTGGCACCTCCACCGTCGTGGAAAGGCAAGGAAAAGGAAGTGATATCATGACAGCGAAACCTATCGATTAGGTGTTCTATGCAGGAGTCGTGGCGTAGGATGGCAGCGGGCGTCGCCGGTTCGCCGCGGACGCGGTGGTGCACTGAATGAGGATGCGGTGACCGCATGATGACGAGGCACTCCCGTTCTTGCCGTGCGTTACTTTACATTTTAGTAGTTGGCCGTGTACATCGATATCATGGTGATGTTTTAGCGGACTCTGGCATTTCACTTGCATAATTCAGTCGTGTTGCATTGGAGGGACGGCGGGGCAGCGCATGAGTCGACTACGTGTTGCGGCGTAAGTGTATCCTTATCGGGTCGGTGAGAACGAGATCTGAGTCGCGACTTGGATAGCCCCGACAGGTCCGCGAGAACGTTTACTGATTCTTCAACTTACTACTAGTCGTGCGGTTGCGCAACGAATCGTTTCAAACGCTTCCACCGCGGTGGACGCACTCTTCAGTTCTTGAGTTTCTTTCCTCGGCGAGAGCACGGTGGTTGACAATGTCCGCAGTTTATTTGGGGAGGCAACAAATGGGGAAGCCAAGAACAACGGCGGTCAAGCAGGAAGTTAGGTTTGTACATGCCCCCATCGTGATTAATGATCCGGGATGAGGTACCTACACGCGACTCGTCGCACGTTGGTGCGCCCACTGACATCGACACTGATATGTCAGATATACATGAATTGATAGGAGGACGGCAAGAGAAACCTAGAATGCCGTTGCTCGTGACTCCGAGTCGTGAGTGCGACCCATAACATGATCGCATGCGATAAATGATCACTGCGCGGTGCAGTCGCAGGCCCCATAACTTGCTCTGAATCTCCCACCAAAAGAAAAACGAAAAGGAACGCCAGGTACATACACACTAGAGCTGCGTAATTTTCTTCGAACTTCGGCTCGACGTGAATAAAGAACGTCCATGCCATGCGTTTTTGTACGTCCGCACGCCGGTGCGAGGGGTAAATCCATCCATGCCCCGTTTGATTTCAAACGTTCGCTTTCCCTCCATATGGTACGTACTTGCTGTGTGTGAACATCGAGGAGGGGCTCTGGAGCTTTCGTAGGTTCTAAATCAGTCGGCCTTCATTCAAACGATACTCATCTCGCCTCATCTGTGGGTCCGTGGCCCTTCCTCGAGGCAATGATTGTTTCCATTGAATGACAGGAACAGACCGAGAAGGGTTCGAACAGAGTGACTCACATTACGCTTCAGTGCGTGCAATCGTATCGCGCAAGTCATGCGCAACCCACGAAGCGAGGCGGAAAGAGGGTAGATAAACGGGATTGAACGCGTTCGGCTGATGGGATCCTGTTTCGCCACTCCCAATGCTATCCTCCTTCGTATTTTTCTTCCTTTTCGCTCTGATAGCGCTATGGGCTGCAAAGCCCTTCTTCATCCCTCGTTCCGGCACCTATAAACGGGAAGATCAAATCAACACACTTCTCAACCCACCCGATGTTTCTTTAGAGAACCTCCTCCTTGCGCGTGCAGTTCCCAACCAGAGACTTGTGCGGGCCTTTGGCCTCACAAGCACCTTTGTGAGCAGTGACACAAAGGTGCACAGGTCATTCACCACCAGTGCCAAGGCGCTCATTTCCGGCACAGGGAGAAAGGATCATACATGGAAGACAGTGGCGCTGAACGCCGAAGCAGCCGCCCACGAATTTCTTCCCCCTCACAACATTGAATTAGCCACCTTCGTGCAATGCGTCACGTTTGCGGTAGTATTCGCCGTGCTCTTCGACACTGATCTCGATGCACTCCGTTTCGACGACGTTGTCTATGTCACCGACATAATAAACCAACGTTGGGCGGATTCTAAGGTCAAGGACGCCTCAGAGATATGCCAAGATGACTCCCTACAGCGAATGATCGCTCACATCGACCGGTGGATTGGTGATCGCCATCGCCATCCCAATCCCTTAAACTTCATTCTCCCCGCATTCGAAACAATGTGGCGGGTTGTTGCAGTGACGGTAGCTTATGTCTACCGTTCCAGAAATAACACGCTGCACGATATTGTAACGGAGTTCGGGAGAGACCCTACAGAAGATCGCTTCCAGGCATTTGGAGAGGACGGCCAACGACCAAGCATGCAGGCAATCATCTTCGAAGTCCTTCGACTGCACCCACCGACGAGACACATCGCCCGGGCGCCCACCGCGCCGGGGTCATGGTGGCAGACATTCGCGGCGCCTGCTGTCGAAATAGCGGATATCGAGGCCGTCCATATGTCAGACAGGTACGGGGAGAATGCGGCCGAGTTTGACCCGATGCGGTTCCACCCATCGCGGATGGACGACCGACCGGAGCTGTATTCGTTTGGCTACGGGAAGCTGAAATGTATTGCTGCTGCATGGGCACCCATGGCCGCTGCGATCATCGCTGCCAAGATTATCGTCCAGATCGAAGAAGCGGGGTACAATGTGACGGTCGGCCGCGAGATCGGGAGACGGAGTGGGTGGGACGGGTGGTCTGTCGGGAAGGAAACCAAGTGATGAACGGTTGGTGTGTCATGTCGATGTTTGGATTTGGATTGACGGATGATAGGCTAGGACTCGCCGAGAGCGCTTGGAATCCTATCTGCAATGGGCGTGGTGGTTGTACGATATATGGATGGGACTTTCTCGATGTATATCTAGTAAATCTGGACGAAGAGCGTCAATGTACTATGATCGCGTGGTGACTTGAAAGTTTGAATTTCTCAGCATCTGAGACCTCTAAGGAAGTACTATGGGTGTGATCAGTAATAACACGGCCCCTTCTGTCGGCACGTGTACCTACTATGAAGTTATCTGTGCATAATTTTGAAACTAAGTCTTCCTGCGGGCCGTAAAGCGAATTCTTTGGTGAGCTCCTTCGCGTGAAAAGTCATCATACTAGGCGGAAATGTTTATGTCTCTGGGAAACGTCACTTACCTTTACCATCTTATTTATGTACTAACAGTAGTCGGTATCGTAGTATAGGACTTTCGAGAACTACTCAGCACTGTTCTTTGTTACTGCGTCATCTGCCATGGGTTGGTTTGTTGCAATTAGCTGCTAGCCGGTGGTAGCTGGTGATAGCCAATGGTATCCTACCAGTTAGTACCAAAACCAATTCACAGATGGTCCTTGACGGTGGAATGCGCCTGTATCATGTTTCACAGGTATCAAGAAATCCAGTCACTATAGTCGTACTAGTAGGCAGTCTTGATCCGAAAGAGTTTACATTTTCCTTCCTCTATTCACATAAATTGGCCTCATATCATCAAGAAACCATTTCTGGCTTTGGATCCTAATGGGTCGGCGTCGAACGTTGAATGCTGATCCGGAATGACTCGAAGACTTTTGTAAGGTCGACGTGGAAAATTGCGGTTGAGCGTAAGCCATATATGGAGCACGACCTATCAGTGATAATCGATCGACGTGATAAGGATATTCCAAAGGGTATCATTCCTCTTCTTAACGGAGGCTGTTTTTGTGAGCAAGTCACCTATTCGATATATACGGCCCGCCCGTAGCGGCTTGGCAGTAACATATCGCAAGTGTGTCTTTATCGGGTCAGTGAGAAACAAGATCTGAGTTTCTGGTAGGGCATCGTTGAGAGGCACGATGACTCCGACAGGTCTGCGAGAACTGCGATAAACGTTCAATCCTGACTAGTTATGCTTGCGCAACGAATCGTTTCAGATGCTTCCATCATGGACGCACTCGTTCTTGAGTATCTTTCCTCGGCGTGAGCACCGCGGTTGACATGTCCGCAGCTCGATTGGCCCGGGGAGGCAACAAATGGGGAAAACCAGGAACAATCGGTCAAGCAGGAAGTTAGGTTTGTACGTGCTCCCATCGCGATTAATGATTCGGGGTGAGATACTACCTACACGCGACTCATCGCACAGTGCACCCACTGACATCTACACTGATATGCCAGATATACATCGAATCGATAGGAGAACGGACGGCAAGCTGAGAAACCTAGAATACCGTTGCTCGTGAGTCATGAGCGCGAGTAGCATGATGATCGCACACGATACATGATTACTGCGCGCCGCAGTCGCAAGCCCCGTAACTTGCTGTGGATCATCACCAAAAGAAAAACGAAAAGGAACCCCAGGTACACATAGTACAACAGAGCTGCGTAATTTCCTTCGAACCTCGGCTCGACGTAAATAAAGAAGGCCCAGGCCATGCGTTGTTGTACGTCCGCACGCCGGTGCGAGGGGAACATCCATCCATACGTGGACTCGGCTCGATTTCAAAACGCTCGCCTTCCCTCCATATGGTACGTACTTGCTGTGTGTGAACATCAAGGAGGGGCTCTAGGGCTTTCATAGGTTTCAAATCGGTTGGCCTTCATTCAAACGATGCTTATCTCGCCCCATCTATGGGTGCGTGGGGGCACAACGGCCCACGGAGCCCCCCTTCCTCGAGGCAACAATTGTTTCCATTTGATCACAGGAACAGACCGAGAAGGGTTCGAACAGAGTGAGTCACATTACACCTTGTGTGCAATAAAATATGCCGTATCGCGCAAGTCATGCGCAGTCCACAAAGCGGGGCAGAAAGAAGATAAATAAACGGGATTGAACGCGTCCTGTTTCGCCACTCTCAATGCTGTCCTGCTTCGTATTTTCCCTCCCTTTCGCTCTGATAGCACTATGGGCTGCAAAGCCCTTCGTGATCCCACGTTCCCGCACCTATAAGCGTGCAGATCAAATCAATCAACTCCTTAGCCCACCCGATGTTTCTCTGGGAAACCTTCTCCGCGCGCGTGCAGCTCCAAACCAACGACTTGTCCATGCCTTTGGGCTGACAAGCACCTTTGTGAGTGGCGACACAAAGGTGCACAAGAAATTCACCACCAGCGCCAAGGCGCTCATCGCCGGCACAGGGGAAAAAGATTACACGTGGAAGACAGTGGCGCTGAGCGCCGAAGCAGCTGCCTACGAATTTCTTTCCCCTCACAGCATCCAGTTCGCCACCTTTATCCAATGCATCACATTTGCAGTCGTATTCTCCGTGCTCTTCAATACTGATCTCGACGCGCTCCGTTTTGACGACGTTGTCTATGTCACCAACATCATCAACCAACGCTGGGCGGACTCCAAGGTGAAAGGCGCCTCAGAGATATACCAAGATGATTCCCTGCAGCAAATGATGGCCCACATCGACCGGTGGATTGGTGATCGCGATCGGTGTCCTAGTAATCCCTTGAATTTCATTCTCCCTGCGTTCGAAACGATGTGGCGGGTTGTTGCAGTGACGGTAGCTTATGTCTACCGTTCCCGAAACAACACGCT
This sequence comes from Fistulinella prunicolor, assembly GCA_038089875.1. Taxonomy (NCBI): domain Eukaryota; kingdom Fungi; phylum Basidiomycota; class Agaricomycetes; order Boletales; family Boletaceae; genus Fistulinella; species Fistulinella prunicolor. The sequence goes on from JBBPLP010000144.1 coordinate 29,430, forward strand.
ACACGGTGTTGTAACGGAGTTTGGGAGAGACCCTACAGAAGATCGCTTCCAGGCATTTGGAGAGGATGGCCAACGGCCGAGCATGCAGGCAATCATCTTCGAAGTCCTTCGACTGCACCCACCGACGAGACACATCGCCCGGGCGCCCACCACGTCGGGATCATGGTGGCAGACATTCGCGGCGCCTGCTGTCGAAATAGCGGACATCGAGGCCGTCCATATGTCAGACAGGTACGGGGAGAATGCGTCCGAGTTTGACCCGATGCGGTTCCACCCATCGCGGATGAGCGAACGACCAGAGCTGTACTCGTTTGGCTACGGGAAGCTGAAATGTATTGCTGCTACATGGGCGCCCATGGCTGCTGCGATCATCGCTGCCAAGGTTGTCCTCCAGATCGAAGAAGCGGAGTACAAGGTGACGGTCGGCCGCGAGATCGGGAGACGGAGTGGGTGGGACGGGTGGGTGGTCGGAAAGGAAACCAAGTGACGAACGGTTGGTGCATCGCGTCGATGTTTGGATTTGGATTGACGGATGAAAAGCTAGGACTCGCCGAGAGCGCTTGGAATAGGATCTGCAATGGATGTCGCGGTTGTACGATATATGGATATGACTCTCTTGATGCATATCTAGTAAATCTGGACAAAGAACGTCAATGTACTATGATCGCGCGGTGACTTGACAGTTTGAATTTCTCAGCATCTGAGACCTCTAAAGAAGTACTATGGGGACGATCAGTAATAACACGGCCCCCTTCTGTCGGCGCGTGTACCTATGAAGTCACCTGTGTATAATTTTGGAACTAAGTCTTCCTGCGGGCCGTACAGCGAATCCTTTCGGGTGAAATGTCATACTAAGCGGAAATGTTTATATCTCTGGGAATCGTCACTTACTACCTCGCCATCTTATTTATGTAACAGTGGTCGGCGTTGTAAAATGGGACTCCCGAGAACTGCTAAACACTGTTCCTCGTTAGTACGTCCTTGACGATGGAATGCGCCTGTATTTCAGGGGGCCCATCAAGAAACAGAGAATTCGGGTTAGAAGTCGCAGTAGGCAGTCTCAAAGAGTTTACGTTTTCCTTCGTCTATTCACACAAGCCTCGTGTCATTCAGGGCACCTGTTCTGACTTTGGATCTAGGCCGCCATGTAGTAATGGGTCGGCTCTGATCCGGAACGAAACACCTTTGTGAGGTCGACGTGGAAGATTGGGGTTGAGCGGTAGCCATCATGGGATATCCCGACTCGGAATGCCGCAGGAGTGCGACTTGATAATCGACGTGATAAGGATATTCTAATTGCCTCTCGCACTGATAGACCCATCATGCAGGCTCCGGAGGGCATCGCTCCACTTCTCAACGGAGGCTGCTTCTGTGGGCAGGTCACCTACTCGATATACGGCCCACCCGTGCTCAGCGCCTTTTGCCATTGCACCAGCTGTCAAAGGCTGATGGGCAAGTTCTCGCACGCCTTTTCCTAACACTGCCGAGAGCTGAAACGTGAACACTATAATAGGGTGTCCGTTTGTCCACGCGATACACTTCAAGGAACGAGACTTTGTTTGGACGTGGTTCCGCAACGGGCGCCCTGCTAAGGAAGTGCTCGACGACTATGAAAATCCGCTCAAGCAACATCGACGGCGATTTCGGTGCAAGCAATGTGGCACCCCGGTAGCGTCTTTTGATGCGAAAGTGGGACAATATATCGTGTGGGGGGCGAGCCTTGAGAGAGGGCCGGACGGTGAGGTAGTGGGATGGGAGCAAGTGACGCCCACGGCTCATCAATTCTACGGGACCCGCATGTTGGATGTGAACGATGAGCTGGGAAAATGGCAAGGATACGAAGGGAAATCAAAAAATATTTATTAGCAACGGACGACTTGACTGGTTGTCGGGTTTTCACGGTAACGGTGTTGGTAGTACCTCAAAGTGGCTGTACACTAGTTTCGAGTGTTCTGTAACTTGCTTGCCATAACACCCTCTTCATTAACACCCCCCTTCTCTCGCGCGCGTTCTTGATATCCTTGAGTGACGATGCTTTCAAAACGTATCATCGCCGTTGCACGTGGTCGCACTGCGTTTGCAAGACACGCCTCTAGCTCCGGCGTATCCAGGACTTGGTACAGCCTTTTGTTTCGTACATCGTCCAAGTCGCTCAAAACTCATTGTGTTTCTAGGAATGCCGCCGCCTCGCATATAATGCGAGCGCAGTTCCACACTTCGCATCTTTTGCAAGGTCAGTCCTATGACGTGATCCCTATCGCCCCACGGAGCATAACAGTGGCACAATGACACTCTGTAGCTGAGACCGTCAAGGTCCCTCAGATGGCAGAATCCATCTCAGAAGGCACCCTCAGGTCATGGTCCAAACAGGTTGGCGATACCGTTGAGGCGGACGAAGAGATTGCTACCATCGAAACGGACAAGGTACGTCTTTGGCGGCTATTCGGTTCGTCCGCGACTTGAATTTAAATTTGTCAAGATTGATGTCACCGTCAACGCTCCCGTTTCCGGAACGATTGTCGAGCTCCTCGCCAAAGAAGATGACACCGTCGCTGTCGGGCAAGACCTCTTCAGAATAGAAGCTGGTGACGTCGGTATGTATCACTCCTTAGTCTTGATTTATCTCGGAGCTCATCCGTTTAGCTGCCGCTGCATCCAAAGAGAAGGCACCCGAGGAACCCGCTCAGACAGAGTCTCCAAAACCTGCTGAGTCTGCCCCGCCGAAGGAACAGCCCACTCCACCCCCAGCTCCTTCACAAAAGAGCACTCCGGCAGCCCCAAAAGAACCCAAGGCGGCCGAAAAGGGATCAAAACCTGAGACAGCTGCACCATCCAGGGTTCCGGGAAGTCGTAATGAGACCAGGGTAAACCATCACTTCTCCCTTCCGCCCCCGTTCTGTCCTTTGACCGCCACTTAGGTGAAAATGAATCGTATGCGTTTGCGCATCGCCGAGCGCCTCAAAGAGTCTCAAAATGCAGCTGCTTCCTTGACCACCTTCAATGAGTTCGACATGTCCTCCCTCATGGACTTGCGCAAGAAATACAAGGACGAGATCCTTAAGGATCATGACGTCAAGCTCGGCTTCATGAGCGCGTTCGCTCGTGCTTGTACGCTTGCATTGCAAGAGATACCTGCTGCCAACGCGTCCATCGAGGGTGATGAGATTGTCTACCGCGACTTTGTGGATCTTAGCGTCGCTGTCGCGACCCCCAAAGGCTTGGTCACACCCGTCGTCAGGAACGTAGAAACGATGAATTTCATTGGGATCGAGAAAGAGATTGCCTCTCTTGGAAAGAAGGTATGTAGATCATCTTGCCAAATCCAGGCAGGTCACTCACGACTCTCCAGGCTCGTGACGGTAAACTTAGTCTCGAGGATATGGCTGGGGGAACGTTCACCATGTCAGTCTGTCCCCTCAGCGCACTGAATTAAACTAACAGCGGATCTTCAGCTCCAACGGTGGTGTCTTTGGTTCCCTGTACGGCACTCCCATTATCAACCTCCCACAATCCGCCGTGCTTGGTATGCATGCCATCAAAGAGAAACCTGTTGTCGTGAATGGCCAGATCGTTATTCGACCCATAATGGTTGTCGCCCTCACGTATGACCATCGTCTTCTCGATGGACGGGAAGCCGTCACTTTCCTTGGTAAGTTAATGTATCGTGTTACGTGTCTTATCCTAACGATGGTTTTCTTTTCCCTTCGCAGTCAAGGTCCGCGATTACATTGAGGACCCTAGGAAGATGCTCCTTGCTCCGTTCTAATAATTATTGGAACGCTATTTTCTCCTACGCCATTACGTCCGGATGTACCTCCTTAACCCGTAATTTGTCGACGCTTTACAGCATTATAGACCTTGTCTCGTGCAATATCAGTGTCTATGGTTCAAGAACGGCTGACTTTGATCGATTGCAGCCTTGACGTAACAAGACTAGAGAAATGCCCGCACTCTGATCTCAATAATTGTCCAAGCCTTGGTGCTGCTGTTTTGGCAGGAGTTTGCTTCTGTGCGGCGCGTTGGTCCAGTCTTGGCCGCATTCGACTGTAATGGCAGGTGCGACATTCTGAGGGACGGTTCTAATCGATTTGCCGTCCACTTGTCACCCGCCGGTTCCAGTAGTGAAGACTCAGACCTTGGTCGATGATTTGGGTTCAGTAGTAGGGATGAATATGAGTGGCGTTGATGCCAAAACGAGGACGATTGGGCCAGAAATTCGTTAGCTAGTACTAATGAAAGACCTTCGTCAACTTCACAAATGACAACGGACCGTCTTATATACGCACGCGGCATATATAACGACTAGCCGTAATTCGAGTGTTTGCTTTCAACGTACTAATGGTAAAGTCCTCTGACGACACACCGAGCCCGGGCATGGAGCCGCCCAGGTTGGGACGTTCGTCGTCTCGCAGGTCGAGCAAGCGTATCTGGCCGGTGTTGACGGTGTTCATCCTCGCAGCCCTCTACTTCTCCATCGACCTTCCCCTCCACTCGCCCGGACACTCCCGACCCCACATCCACCTGCCGTTACACGCCGCAGACACGCTCGCAAAATGTCGATCCTTGTCTGTCAAACCGGCACCCCCTCCAGGGTTCAGCAGGCGCACGCAGTCGGACAGGTATGAGCCAGGAACGAAGTCAGTTCTCATTCGAAATGCGTCCATCTGGACTGGACTGGACGATGGAAGGGACGTCGTACATGGGGATATTTTGTTGGAGAATGGACTGATCAAGAGCGTCGGGAATGTTCGGAGCGCTTTGTTGAACAAGAACAAGGTCACTGAAGTCGATGCTGAGGTGAGCACAATTGTGGGCCTTGTACGATCACTAGGTGACTCATTCGTTCGTGAATCGTCGTCAGGGTGCATGGGTAACGCCAGGGTGAGCGGAGAGTGATGACTTGCCCGAGCGCTGACATGACCTGATACATGATGAACTCGAAGCATCGTCGACGTCCATTCTCACATTGCTGTTCAGCCGTCCCCGGCACTTGAAGGTGCCAGGGACGGAAACTCTTTAAAGGGTCTCGCCTTGCCGTGGATGCGATCCCTCGATGGGTTGAACACGCACGACGATAGCTATAATCATTCTATCGCGGGAGGCGTCACCACGTCGCTCATTCTTCCTGGGTCTGCTGATGCTATTGGTAGACCTTCCCCTTTCCATTCTGAATCTGAGTGTTCAAGCAGGTCTCTTTGACAGGCGGACAAGCGTTTGTGATCAAACTGCGGTCAACCAGCGAAAGGTCGCCTTCGTCACTTTTGGTGGATCCACCTTACGGGCTCAACGGTTCACAAGTCGATTATGGTATACCCCCGCGCTGGCGTCACATAAAGTAGGCCACCGTCTCACACTTCCTGCGCTGGGCCTTTGCTAACGCGTTTCATAGGCATGCATGTGGTGAGCATTCAATGACATCTATGCATTCCATTTAATAGCATGTACATTTCCAGGAGAGAACCCTTGTAGGTTGCACGTTATTGACCACTCTCCACCCGGTCTCACGTTTTCACGCTAGCAAGAGTCTATTCAGGAACGAGAATGGACACCGTGTGGTCATACCGTGAAGCGTGAGCACTCCGAGTCGTGTCATGGCGCACACTTGAACAACTAGTCGACAGGTACGAACATGCCCGCCAACTCAAGCATAAACAAGATGAGTATTGCCGGAAAGCGTTTGCTGATGAATGGGAAGGACTAGGCGAGTTTCCGGAGGATTTGCAGTGGGAAGCCCTCGTAGATGTCTTGAGAGGGAGAGTCAAGGTGAGTATATTACTCAGTATGAAAGCGGTATTATCGGGCGAACAACACCTCCTTAGGTTCAAACACACTGCTATGAAGCCGTAGATTTTGACGCTTTCGTGAGGGTGGGTGGATTGTTTTGTAACTTATTCTGCGATAAAATGGTGACGTTTGTCGAAGCTGTCCAACGAATTTCAATTCCCAGTTGCTGCGTTTCATCATGCCCACGAAGCTTACCTTGTTCCAGCTGTCCTTAAGCGAGCCTATGGTCAGACCGATATTCACATCATGAGTTGCGCAAACTGATGGTCCTTTGTAAGAACATCCCCCTGCTGTTGCAATGTTTGCGTCATTCGCAAGGTGAGAATCACTGGTACAGGGCTTGAGAGCAGAACTGACTATCACTAGGTACAAGCGTGAAGCATATCGTCATTCAGAGTTCGCGCCTCGTATCTTGAACGAACAGGGTATAAAAGTCGTTATGAAGGTGGGCTCTTTGGGTGTTCGTGAGACGACATTGACCTCATACCATCTTAGAGTGACCATCCAGGGATCCAATCTCGCTGGCTTTTGCATGAAGCGCAACAAGCCCATTATTATGGCCTCCCTGAAAACGTTTCTCTTGCTTCAGTCACCACGAACGCTGCCGAATTGCTTGGACTGGACTACCGCCTTGGTTACATCGAGGAGGGTAGGTAAAGTCTCATAGGAGAAATGTGTCCTGGTCACTAACAAATTTTGGTAGGTTATGATGCAGGCAAGTCATAAGTGGTAATCTCAATTTAGGCTCGATGCTGAGGAAGAGTGTCGCAGATCTTGTGATCTGGGACAGCCATCCATTGGCGCTGGGTGCTACGCCAGTGCAAGTGTTCATTGACGGAATACCACAGCTTCAAGCGTCGTTTACAAAGCAGAAAGATGACAGCCAAGCTGCTCCGATCACTCCGAGCTTTGACAAAGAAGCCAAGGCCGCTGTCGATTTTGTTGGACTACCTCCCTTGGAAGCGACTCCGATTACTTCTGGTGTTCTGTTCCGAAACGTATCCAGCCTGTGGCGGAGGGATGAATCCGGAGTGCATGCCGTCTTCCGAACTCGCGACGCTGATGACGAAGGCATCGTCTTCGTTGAATACGGGGAGATTGTCTGCGTGGGCTCGATGGGAGAATGCACCTCTTTCGTCATCGGCAAACAACTGAAAGTAATTGATTTGGAAGGCGGTTCTATCACCCCCGCCCTCGTATCCGCAGGATCCTCGCTCGGTCTTCAGGAGATTTCCATAGAGAAAGATACCTCGGATGGTCGCATCTTTGACCCGCTAAAGGAGTCCATCCCGAGCATCCTGGGCGAAGGGAGCATTACCCGTGCAGTGGATGGTCTCATGTTTGGGACTCGAGATGCTCTGTGAGGCCGTCGCTTCATGCTGCGCTAAACTTGTTGATGATTTCATGCGTCCAGACTTGCGTATCGGTCTGGTGTTTCGACCGCGATCACATCGCCCACGTCTAGCGGTTTTCTTGGTGGTTTGGGCACTTACTTTTCCCTCGGGGCGAAACACAAGCTGGAGAACAACGCTGTGCTCGACGATGTCACTGCTGTTCACGTCGCGGTCTTACACCAGGGTGGAGGACCGAGTATAAGTACACAGATAGCGGCACTCCGTCATCTCCTGTTGGGTCCGTACGCGGGTGAAAGAGGCACGTCGTTTGAAGCCGTTGTTAGGGTTCGTGTTCACAATTCCCTCTAAAAGCCCCAAATCTGACGCGAGTGCATAATAGGGAGAGTTGCCTTTGGTCGTCAACGTGAAGAACGCCGACATCATTGCCAGTCTTTTGAGACTCAAGCAGGAAGTCGAGGCGATCTCCGGTACGCCAATCAAGATGACTCTCGTAGGCGCAAGCGAAGCACATCTCGTTGCTGCTGAGTTGGCAGCTGCAAACGTGGGCGTCCTTGTCACGCCCCCTAGGTCGTTCCCGTTCACCTGGGAGGGTCGCCGGATGTGAGTCATCGCGTCGCATCTGTGCCCAAGGACTGACTGATGTTCTTCTCAAGCATGCACGGACCGCCTGTTACGGAACAAAGCCTCGTGACAACGCTGTTCGCACATGGGGTAACCGTTGGTATTGGGCACCAAGGCGTCGAAGAAACGGCGGAGATGTCCTGTTGGGCTGCACGTAACCTGAGATGGGACGCCGCCTGGGTGAGTCGCCGTGGCCGTATCTGGCATGGCACCCTGATCATAACATGAAATATTTTCCTCTTACAGGCACACATTGACTCCCATGGGCTGATTAGCATGAAGGATGCGTTGAACATGGCGACGACGAACATCGAGAAGTTGTTGGGAGTGACTCGGAAGGCGTCGGAGAGTGACATGGTCGCGACGAAAGGAGGAGGCCTGCTTAGTTTCGAAGGAAAGGTCGTCGCAGTGACTTGTCCGAGGCGCAAGGTGGTCGATCTTTTTGAATAATTAGTAGATGTTCGCTTGTCTTTGTACGGAACGGACTCTTGTTGCTCCGAATTCACTTGCGCAGCCGTTGAGCGGTGCGTCTAGCCGTCTCAGGACAGTTTGGGCGCTTCATTGCAACTCGTTCCATTAGCAAAGATCATGCCAGCAGCAACTTTACGACTACCCAAGGAATCGCGTGCGTTGGTCCTCAAGAAATCTCCTGCGGAGAGGAAGCCACTCTACCATGACGCTGTGGTAGAGAAGCGTCCCATACCTGCCCTACAGAGTGGTCAGGTCCTTGTCAAGATGAGAGCCGTAGCGTTCAACCACAGGGATGTCAGTGTGTCCTCGTAACCGTCTCGAATCATTGAGCACCGTAGCTGACATGAAGCTGGACCACGCGCATCCTTGCTAGCTTTGGGTCCGCCGTGGCAAATATCCGGGTATTGCGTTCGGAGCTACCTTCGGGGCTGATGGCGCAGGTGCGCAGATGGTGTTGCTTCGACTTCTTATAGAGCAAAGGTCGTTCAACTTCATGCAAACGACGTTCTAGGGACGGTCGTCGCGGCTGCAGATCCTCACGACCCCCTCTTACGCCAGCGCGTCTTCCTCACGCCAATGCGGGGCTGGGAGAGCAGTCCCGATGCGCCGGAACTCGGGTGAGGCGCCAACGAATCTCTCTGTCTCTTTTCTTCTCTTTCCCCATTACGCGGAAACCGTCGTGTGTCTCACATCTCTCCCCTTTTGTTTTCTATCCAGGTCCACATTCGGCCTCCTCGGCGGGGGGAAATACCCGCCTCTAGGCACCTTTGCAGATTATGTCGTCGTCGAGCGGGATCAAGTCGTTCGTTCGCCGGACCATCTCGACGACGTTCACGTGGCCGCGTGGCCTGTCGGAGGGCTGACTGCTTGGAGGTCTGTTTTTGAACCGACGCGACGCGACGATTGGGCAATGACGTGGACATGTTTTGTTTTCCCTTTTGCAGAGCAGCGGTCGTATACGCGCGCGTCGCTCAGGGGCAGAACATCCTCATCACGGGCATCGGTGGGGGTGTCGCTCTCATCGCATTGCAGCTCTGTCTCGCCAAGGGCGCGAACGTGTTCGTTACAAGCGGCAGTGAAGATAAAATTCGGAAAGCGGTGACCCTCGGTGCCGCTGGTGGTGTCAACTACAAATCGAGTGCGTGATTACCTGGACGTCGCCTCCTTTCTATTCCTTCTCTTCTCTTTCCTCTTTAATTCGGCGCCCCTGTTGCAGATGATTGGCATGATCAACTTGCCAAGTTGCTCGCGAAACGGGGCGGATCCTTGTTGCTCGACGCCGTCATCGACTCGGGTGAGGGCGACATCATGGGTCGAGTCAACAGGATCCTAAAGCCCGGTGGAAAAGTCGTCATCTACGGCATGTATGTGGTTCACCATGCAGCATAGCGTCTTTGTTTCATTCATTGTCCATGTCAAATCGCCGTCTAGGACCGCCCAACCCACTGTCACATTCACCATGCGTGAGGTGTTGAGGCACCACCAACTCATTGGTTCGTGCCGCCTGTTTGGTTAGTGGTCAATAAAGGGGCCGTTCTAATGTGCAGGGAACACTAGGGTCCACGATGGGGTCACATCGCGACCTCATTGACGCGACAAGGTTCATGGCGGAACATGCCATTGTCCCTGTGGTGTCTCATGTGTTGGAGGGCTTAGGGTATGCTGAACAAGGGTTCGAGCTCATGAAGCATGGAAGTCAATTTGGCAAGATCGTCATTCGAATGGACGAGAGCGGGCAGGCTGCAGCGCGACTTTAGGAGCTCCGATTTCTGGACCTCATCGGGCTTCAGCTAGGCCTGCTGTTGGCGTGCTCCCATAGACTCGGGCACCAGTCGCGAAAACCGTTCCTTGATAGGTCGGACACCGCACGGGCAAAACCAAGCGATACAAAGTGTACATTCACGTCAGGACCCCATTCATTACATTCACCGGATATTTTGTAATGCTTCTTTGATTCTGTACTCCCAATACCTAGCGAAGAAGAACGCGTCAATTTAATTGCCGAAGTGAACCCCTTTAGACGAACGATAAGGACTTACTTCTTTCTCATAGTATCGTGTTCGTGTGCAAGGGACTTCCAGAGCTATCACATGAAGCGAAGGTGCAAGGTTAACTCTCAGGACTAGCTCCATCAAAGGAGAGATGGAACATTGTCATACCTCGGCCGCTTTCATGAGATCATTTCCACCATCGGCTTCATAAATATCCGCCAAGAACTCAATTGCTGCGACGCAGGGTAATTGTGCCCCTGGTGATGGGAGAGGGTCCTCAAGGTCGACCACATCTGCCGCAGGAGGCACCTCATGTTGCTCTGGATGTGGCACAGAATAAGGGGTCACGAAAGATCGGAGGATCGAATAGGGTGTCTTGGAATGGTCCAGTATACCCCGGAGATAATTCCATGCAGACGCATTGTTAGGCGCGATCGCAATCTTTGTCTTCACAAAGCTAAAGAGAAAGGGGGACAGAAACAGGGAAAACGAGTCAGGGCTCGAATTAAGTCGCCGTGAACGGGCCCCAAAATGGCCGCACAGAAAACGCACGTCAGCTCTCTGCGGACAACCGCGTCCCTATCCTCGTCCCCCTTCCGGACGCCAGATCCGAACACAACGAAGAAGCGGTGGTGCCAGGCCGAGTTGTTGCGCAGATCGATGGTCAACATGCGTTCGACGAACGGCAGCTCGCCACGCCACAGCGCATCGTCGTTGAAATGGGCGAGGATCCACTGCCGGTACGACCAGGTGTGATAGTTCTTGGTGTCGTTCTGGAGGGCGTTGGTGATGAATCCGAGTTCGGGCGTCGGGTTGTTGGTCTGTTGGACCAGGAGTCGGCGATGATGCCAGACTTGATATGTCTTCAAGTATCTGATCGCGAGTTCGTCCATCAGCCGCAGCTCAACGTCCAAGGGGGCATTCAAGGCCACGAGGGTCCTGTACCGATACTGCCTGGTCGATGTACGTTTGGTGGATTCGCGACGGGCACTCTAAAGGGGGGCTGATGCTCACCATGCTGAGTAGTGTGCAGGATTCTGACGAATGATACTCTCTGTGAGATCGAGCACCCTGGGGCTCTTCTCCCCGGTGTTGACGATGCCTCTGAAGTAATTCGTGGCATCTTTGTCTAAATCATCGCCCAATATTCAGGATGGTGCGATCAACAGAGTCATGGAGACACGTACACTCTGGCGTATAGAAGATTGGTGCGATGGGAGTGGCGCCTTCGTACTGCTCGAGGGGGACGACGTCAGCCCACTCTGGTCTATCGGCGAACAATGATTGATCTTCTTCCATGGACGACGCTTGTATGAGAACAATCGGAGCAAGATCACATTCTTGTTATTGTTGTCTCACCCAAAGTAGGACTAACACTCCAAGGCAGCGAGGCTTGGAAAAGGCGCATAGCGGTGTATCGTCCACAAGTAAACCCATCAGAACATACAATACAAAGTGAATCTAAACTACGGCAGACACTTGGAAAAGATAGGTATCGGAATATTACTGGAAGCCAATTTACAAACAGGACACGATGAGAAATTACTGGTGCTAAACAGTATGTTGCTTAAGCTGCGGTAGGAGCAACCGCAGGAGCAGTCGAGTTGCTAGCGGTGTAGTCCTGTTACTTGTCAGAATGCTTCACTATACCCCCAAAGGATCACATACATACCTCCATCTCAGCATCAAGATCAGCAGCACTCTTCTGTGGACGTTCAGTAGCTTTCCTACCACGGCCCCTTGCCCTACGAATGCCACGCGAGGCAGGTCTGGAACCCCGGATAAGCAAAGGAATCATCAAGTCGTAGGTTGAGCGAACCTCGGCACTCTTGTAGTGGTAGCAGTAACAGCAGCCCCAGTTGCAGGTGGAGGTGCGACACGCGAAGCCAATGATGGTGGCGGCGCTGGACGAGCGGGGTCGACAACAATTTCAATCTTCATGGGTCGTTCTATAATTGACGGACGGGCGCGGATAGTGAGCATTAGTCGGCTGAGTTCTGATGCAAGTAGGCAAGCAAAAAAGGGGGACGGATACGAGCAATCCATAACGCAAGCTGTCACCGAGGATCGCTGAATCGTTCATCCGCTCTTCAAGTACTCTTCACGACGATGCCGCGTACATTGAGCCTTCATGACATGCCCAATCCTGAAATTGGTCAAGCGGTGAAGATCTGGAGGACACCGACTCTCGCTCCACAATCCTTGCACCGTACTAAAACCAAATCCCATGACCGCACCATAAAGTAAGCCCAGATAACTGGCTACAGGCAACATGAACTCCAAAGGGTGATCAATCCTTCGTTACGAATTCACGGCTGTAATCCACCACATGCATAGGGCCGCAAGTGGGGCAGCGAGGACAAGTCATGGTCGCCACCTAGATGACCGTCAACTCGCACTTTTCAGCGCCTGAGGTATGTCGTCCTAAGTAGCTTTGGAAGTGGGCGTCGACCAGCGTCCGGCGGCAATAGTCACCTCTGGACACCTCAGAGGTTCCTCCCAACAACAGACGTAGGAAAGCAGATAAGAAAGTGGCGATACTAACTCCCATCGATGAGGCGATTGTTGTACTGTTGGTATGCCTTGGTGCCATCTCCTTTTCTCTGGAAGTGAACCGCGGCAACTCCTTTGGACCGGCCAGCACTATCGTAGTGCAAGGTAACATCACGAAGAGGGCCGACAGTAGAGTGGAAGAGTTCCTGCACGAGTGTCAGCAACGAAATTGGTGGAACGTGTTGGTGACAAACAAGTACCTTGATTTGAACCTCATTCACATCCGCAGGGAGATTGGAAACAATGATTTTATCAGCAGGTTGAGAGCTTGGGGTAGCAGCAGCGACCACTTTTGCAGCAGCAGCATTTTGAGCAGCAGCACGGACGGCTGCGTTGGCGGGGTTACCCAACACTTGAGTTTTGACTGAGGTACGGCGACCAGCTCCACGGCGCTGGGTCCTAGGGCGGGTGGCAATAACCTGGGAAAGTTAAATCACGCGAAAAAAAACGCGGTGCAGACGCGTTGTACTCACTTCGTCAAGAGACTTGTCCATTTTTTAGTCGTGAATGTACGCAAAGAAATATGCGAGAACTGGAAGCAGGGCTAGGTTGAAACTTGAGGAAGTGGTGGCAACGAGAGGGGCAACGCAAAAATACATGCGACAGTCAACAAGACTTTATATAATTAGCGGAGTTTCGGAGTTTATATTTTTGTGGTCTTACCTTTCCTGTATTACTGTAGGTGGCTGTGCAGGATATCTACTCCTCATTCAACAAGGGCATGTCTCGTGGGCGTGGTGGTGGTCGAGGTGGTCGAGGTGGATTCAAGGGAGGCAGTTTCGGTGCAGGCAGTGCTCCCCCAATGGGTCTCACGTTCGCCGATATACAAGCAATGTCCCGTGAGGCAGATGCATTGTACCCCGTACGGTTGGAGATCTTGTCATTCTTACGTGACAACCGTCTGATACACAACTTTGCTCAGCCCTTGGATCCACTTCCTGTGCTTTCAGACTTTTCCATCGAAGAGAAGAAGATCAGCGAGTTGCAGACAGGTTTCGTCGCACGGCTTCGCAAGTCCCCGTACTATGTTCTGGAAACAGTAAAATCGAATGGTCAGGTTGCATTGACCTGTGTACATCTCGCACTGACCCAGTCGTATAGAGCTTGAGCGATATTCAGACAAATATCGCCAAACTTCCGCGTCACTTCCGGCTCTCAAACGGAAGGACTTACACGCGCCTTTTTTCCCATCTGAAATATTCGATGGTTACTTCAACCCTAAGAAGAAACGGAAAGGTAATGCCCCGTTACTTCTAGGTCACAAGCCTTGATATATACACGCATCCGACAGAGAAAAAAACCAAAGCTGCCCGCTTGAACCTCGATGAACTAGTGGAAGAAGCAGAGGAGCTTGTATGATCTTCCATACTTTACATTTTTATGCTCTCACCGAACCATCTGTCAGGAGAAAAGTGGCGAGGAGCGGTCAGACGCCGATTCGCAGGCTGTCGAATCAGATTACGACGTCGAGGAGGAATATGACAATGACTATGCTGAAAATTACTTTGACAACGGTGAGGGCGAGGACCTTGATGATCTAGGTGGCGGGGGTGGCGGAGATGATGGAGGGGGTGAGATATTTTGTTCCTTTTCAGTCATCCACTCACTCCTTTTAACAGATTACGATTAGTCTGCTTTTTGAAGGCAGTTACGCTACGTAGTCCCATCAGGCCCTATTGTATTTTGTCGTGACTAGTCCGTCAGTGAACCACGTTCGCGTCAGCCATGTGCGTGTAGAAAAGATGATATGGATTGCGCTTTTGGTTGCTCATTCTCCACGTCAGCAACAATCGTCTCCTATTCCGCCACGAAGGGTGTAGCCTCTATAAACACACGCCGCTGGATCGAAACCAGTCATTCCTCCCTCTAAACCGACCATAGGGAATGGTATACCAAATACCCACGTGACCGTTCGTCGTACGTGCACTCGGCCAAAGTGGTTCATGGCACCTCTAGTTAACCTACTTCGACCCAACACCGACGCCCGCCATGCCCGCCATGGTGTCTATAATACAACTCATTACTATCCTCGCTGCCCCGTTCATCGTCCTCGCCTGCGAAGGGGAATGCATCAGCGGCACTACTAAAGAGTTTCTCAAGCTATACTCTTCCCCCATCCACCACGTCTTGCAA